>WSXT02176976.1:0-21747 GCA_011762715.2 Neuroterus valhalla | reverse complement strand
CTCATATTAAGCAGTCAATGAGAATTATTATCAGACTCCTGCTGCGAATTGGTTACTCGCTCAGTGTAAAAAAAAAAAATAATAACCTAAAATAACCCATGATTAAACGTAAACGAGTTAAGTCCACCCCGAAAGGGATTTGGCTTAATGAGATAATAATAATAATAATAATGGTTGAAATTCGGAAAATAAAAATAAAAATTTCCAAATAAAAATGGAACAGTTACATTTTTGTCTTAAAAAATTAATTTTAAACCAAACATATAGAGTTTTCAACGAGATGAATGTTCGACTTAAATGAAAAATGTTTGACTGTGTAACTTGAATTGTTAACCATAAAGAAGAACTTTTGGAGGATAATATTAACTTCCGAAGAAAAAGATAATTTTCCAAAAAAATCGATTTTTCAACAAAATATATGAAGTTTCAATGAAATAATTGAAGTATTAATTCAAAAAGACGAATTTTCACCGAAATGTCGAATTTAGAACTAGATGACCAATTTTTCACTGAAAATGAAACAGTTGAATTTTCAGTTGAAATAATTGATTTTCAACCAAGCCGATAAATTTTCAGGTATAATGATTAATGTTCAAATAAATAGATGTATTTTAAGCAAGAAGATGAGTTTTTGATCATAAAGATTAATTTTCTACAGATAAGGCAAATTTTCCACGAAGTTCATTCTCAAAGAAATAGTTCAATTCCTCGTTTAATCCCAAAATTAAAAAATCAACGTTCGACTAAATACTTGAATTTTCACCAAAAAAGATTATTCGATTTTTAACAAAGTATTAGTTACAATTTCAACCAGAGGTGAATTTTGAATCGAAATAATGCAATTTTAACAAGAAAATTTGATTTCCAACAAACAAGTTCAAATCCCAAATTAGTAGTTGATTTTTTAACACAAAAAGGATGGATTTGCAATGAACAATTTAAACCAGCCTTCTATCATAATTCAGGGATATTTTCTTCTTCAAAATACTACTTCTATTATAAAGACTGCTTGAAGTACTCTATTTATTTAAAATTAAGAAGAGGGAACTTTACAATCGCGACGAACTTCAGATTGGAGGAACGATTTTTTTAAATTCCTCTCTTCTAAATCCGAATTATAATTATTTTAGAAAGTTCAAATTCCATGTGAAAAATTCCCTGTTCTAATGAAATTATACTTCTTCACTGAAACTCCCAGCCCTAAAATAAAAACTATAATTATTTTCTGCAATTCCCTGTCCCAAGTCAGATGAATGAGGAAAATAAAATAAAACGTGATCAATACATTTTTTTTATTTAGATAATAATTCTTTCTGTGTATCGGGTTATCATCAATTCGATTGTCAAATTTGAGTCTGCTGAAAAAATCTTACAGAGCAACAAATTTGCAAAACGCTTTTCTTATAATGGAAAAAGAAGAAATTCTTGCCCTCATAGATATATTTAAATATTTTGAGAATCAGATTAAAGGAGTGTACAAATAATAAGATATCTTTCTGATTCATAAAAAGAAAGTGGTAATTTCGCGTATTTTTTCGGTAGAATTTTTAATAGTCTAGGTTGAGTCAAGTAAATTTTTTGATCAAATTCCCGGTCTTTCCCGGTTTCCCGGTCAAGTCGCCACTTTGATACTACGATAGATCTCGAAAAACCTGGAACGATCACTGCATTTTCTAATCGAACGTTTCTAACGGCCCTGATAATACTTTATGCACTATAAATATTGTACGATTTATTCAAGTTTTGAAAGGTCTGTCAATTCTGCTACCAGAAGTTCAAAAGTTTGAATGCTTTGACAATATGTTCAGATTGTTTGGCACACTCTCTACGTCTACTTTCCGTGACGGCCGAGCAAAGGCTTGGTAAATCAAATTAAAAAAAAAAAATTAAAAAAATTAGCCATTAAAAATTACAATTAACACAACAATTTTGATCAATCATAGGCATACTACAGGGTTCCTACTAGATCTCGAAAAACCTGAAAAGAAATTTTCTATTCGAGCTTCTATAGCAACCCTGGAAACATCTCATGCACGATAAATTGTATGACTTCTCTGAGTTTTGAAAGGTCTGTCAACTCTGCTACCAAAAGTTTAAATGCTGTGACAATATGTTGGTCAGATTTTTTGGCACACTCTCTACGTCTACATTTCGTGACAGCCGAGCAAAGGGAGATGAATCGAATAGAAAAAGAACGAAAAATGAGCCATTATAAACGGGCGTTGGTACGTGCAAATCCAATATTCCCATTCCTTTGATGGCTTTGATATCCCCTGCCTCCTTATTCTGGGTCCGTCCACGGTCCCCTTACCTGGCTTTTTCTCTTTTCTTTTTTTTTTCTCTTTCCCTCCTTCCCTCTTGCCTCTTCGGAAAGCAGCGCTACGGGATCTCGTTATACGTGTACCAAGGTTTCGAGTTCTGAAAGGTGTTGGGTTTCTGACCCAGAGCCATAAGGCCTAAATAAGGCCCAGAATTGCCCCCTCACCACCGGTAAACTCTGGGGTGAACTGGACCCCATGCTCATTCAGGCTCTATTTCGAAGGGCCCCGACCGACTCCCTTTCTGGGCCTTGCCTTCTCTTCTTGTTGCATTCGTCAAATGCTTGAATGCCGTATTTTGACAGCGGGGGACACGGTGGCCTGCGAAATTTTGCCGGCTGTTTCACGCCTCGCGTCGCGAAAAAGGTCCACCACGCTCTCTATCAGGACATTCGTTTAGACTTTTTTTTAGGTTTTAGATGGTAGGGCGGAAATCTTGATCCTCCATCCGCACCTCAAACCCGCTCAAACGTCCACCCCCTTCTTGCAAATCCTTTAAAATTGCTCTAGACTCTAGACGGCTTGGGATTTGATCACTTTTAGTTCAGGACTTTTTACTCGACTGTTTAGGAAGTTTCACAAAACTGGAGAAGCGAAACCCAATTTCTGCTCTGTTTCAAAGATAAGGAGATTACTTTATTTTCATACTCTTAAAATTATCTTTGAAGGCAGTAAAAAAAATCTTCGCCAAATGTTGCGTTGCAATAACATTCTACAAAAAAAGAAATCAATTACGGATATCAACAAATAATTCTCATTTTTAATGCAGGAGGCTCATATTCTGTCTACTTTTCAGAAATCAATATTCAAGCCTAGTGAATTGATTACACATTCAAAACTGCGAGCAGCTTCAACAATTTTTTGCAAATGCACCATAAAAGAATTAAACTTTTCGAGAATAAGGAATAATTGTAGGATGGTTAGAAATACGTCAAAAATAGTTAATCGATATGATATTCATAAATTTGTTAATTCTTTCAGAAAAAGAGACTGCGATTGTATCCCCTCTTTTGAAAACTACTAATTTTTGTTCTTGACCAGTCCTTAGCTATTATCGAGTTATTTCAAACTCTTGGAAATTTTAATTCCGTAGATTTGGTCATTTATTTACATGATAAATTTTAATAACTTCAAAATTTTGTTATTCCTCAAGTACCTCTAATCGTTTCTGAAATATTTGATATTTTTGAAACTATCATTTTTTAGGCTTTGTCGAATTCTTCAGAAAGAGAACTGAGACTACAACCCATTCTGCAAAGCATTTGTTCTGCAGCAATCTCAATTTTTTCTTTCCACGTATCTCCAGCCATTCTCAAATGATTTCTGTTTTTTGAGATATTTCTCTAATTGTTCATACTTTTTCCAATGGAATTCTGGAATATTTTGTATGTGCTCTTTCCCTTCCTTCACACACCTCGTCACTAGCTCTGTGGGGAGGGCGACCTGCAAATTAAGGTGGGTTCCGAACCACCAAGAGCAATAGCTTCTTAGTACTCACTCGTTAAAAACCCTGAATTATTGCTATTTTCGAAGTATTTCTCACCATTTCCGTGTTTTTTTTTATTCTTGAAAACTTTATCCATTTTTTTAACATTTTTTATTTATTTAGGAAGAGGACTAGGAGTACACCTCCTTCCCCAGAAGTTGGAAACTTTTGTGAATTTTGAAGCATCTCCAGCTGTAATTAAGTAATTTCTAATTGGAAAAAATTGAAAACGGGAATATTTCGAAATTTGTTGATTTCTTCAGAAAGAAAAAGAAGACATTCTTCAACCAAATAGTTCAATTTCAGGATGAACAGTTCAATTTATAATCAAATAGTTGACCTTTTCACCAAAAATATGCGTTTCCCACGAATAAGTTAATTTTCACCCAAAAGTTTCATTTCCTATAAAATCGTGGATTTTCCAAGCCAAACAGACGAACTTTCAGCAAACTAGTTTTATTTTCATCGCGAAAATACGGATTTCAGCTGAAAATACGGATTTCAGCCGAAAAGATGACAGATCAATTTTCCACGGAAGAAGATTATTTCTCAACAAAGCGCTTCAACTTTCAACTGAGTAGTTAAACTTACGACCACAAAAGATTTTCAACCAAGATATATTTGGGTTCAAATCTAAAATTATAGAATTCAATTAGAAGAGACGAACTTTCAATGGAGTATTTGAATGATGAACCGCCTTCCCCGCTCCGCTGAGATCCGAACCCAGGACCTTTCGTTTTATAGACGAATGCTCTCCTAACTGAGCTACGGTGCGGCTACCAAAGGTTCAGGGTTCGGATCCCAGCGATTTCCCGGTGTACAGATGGCAGACAGAATCTTCTATTATAACTGATCAAAGTTACTAGAATAACACTCTTAGAACATAATTCTAGAATAGTTAGTTTTTATTCAAAAATTTGAATTTTCAATAAAATAGTCGAATACTTGATCAAAGTAGAATAATTTACATCTAACAGTTGCAATTTGAAATAAAAAGAGATTTCTGCTGAAAGAGATCAATTTTGAATCAAGGAAGAGGAATCGTTAACGGAAACAGTTAAATTGTTCATGCGAAACTGATGGATTTTGAACTAAATTGTTCCGATTTCAATGATAAAACTCGGGAATCTGTTCAGAGTCCTTGGTCAAAAAAGAACAACTTGTTGGAAACACATTTTTTGCTGTCGAAAATTCAATCTTTTTTTTTTCCAAATTCAAGTGTTTCAGTTGCAAATTAGAATTTATTTCAGTTGAAACATCAATTGTTATGTATTTCTTGAAGAATCCAAATATTGTGTTAAGAATTCGACTTTTTACCAGAAGATTGATCATATTGGTTCAACAAAAGTTGACAATTATTGTCAACTTATAAAGGATACAGTTCTAACAAAGAATAAAATATATAGCTAGCCTTACAATTTTATTCACATCAAAAACGAATTTTTAACCAATGACGTAAATCTTCAATGAAACTTTCTTTTCAAGGAGGGAGTTCAACTCTCAAACAAGTATAGTTTTTTTTACACGAATAAAAGTTCATATTTGATTGCAAATACATAAATGATGAGCTGTAAAAAATAATGTAGAAATAGCGATACATAACTCTGTGCTTGCACCCATTGAGCTGTACGGTATACCAAGCCCTGGACGTATAAGAATAAGGATAAGAGTAAAGCGAACGTGATTGGCATGCGATTCCTACGGAATATGTGCGGTAAAACGCTAATGGATGAAGTAAGTAATCAATAGATTCTCTAAGAATGTGACGTAGAAGGAACAAGAGTGAATGAAATTTTCTTAGATGGTTTTGTAGTGTTGAGAGAATGAATGAAGAACAATTACTAAACTAATTGTACTTAAGCAAGGAAAATAGAAGCGTACGGAGAGGTAGACTGGAAAATGAATCGTTGGAATGTGTGAATGATACTGTGAAGAATGAAAAGTCATGGAGGCAGAAGAGCTGTCATGAAAAAGTATACTGTATAGAGAATATAGAGAAGAAGCCTAAACGAAAGATTTTGGATGCTGATGGAATTCCTCCACATCCCCAACTCAAACGTTTCATAAAAATTCCTTGATCCCTAAAAGTACTAGAAAACTAGTTACTAGAGGACCAGAACTAAACGAGCTATGCTTGCCCAAAAGGAATTCAGCTTAATGGTATAATAACAATCAAACAGATTGACTCTGTTAGAGGCGTCTCCCCTACACATAAAGTGAACATCTTAGTTACATGATTTGTCTATTTCGGAATAGGCATTCCTAACCAAAAATGCATTAATCCCATAATCAGTTATTCGTGGGACCATGTTGTCGCCGTCGAGACTTACAGATAGAGATAGAGCTAGATAACCCTCGATCACACAAGAGGGGATTAGATCTGGAGTTGTAAGTTGGAACTCTGGAGTCTATAGTCTAGAGTGTCTGGACTCTGGAGAACCTTACAGTTGTTAAAGGGTCACGAAAGTCGATCAGTCGACGATCGGCGCCAGCAAGAACACTTGGTGGGGACACTTGAAAATTCGAAACTTTCGACATGAGAGATGCCATCTCATCCGAAAGATCCACCACGGGTGGTGCCAGAATGGCGTTGTTCCACCTCGTTCCTCTCTGCCTCTTTTTCTTTTTTCCTTCTTTTTTTCGTCTCTTCCCCGAGTGAGGTCCTTCATCTGGCAACTTGTTTGGTTTGAGTGATAAATCGATCTCCCTTCTACTTCTACCACTACCCTGGGGAGTTCTGACCTTCTCAAGGAAGAAAAATCTCCCTTCAGGCTTTACATCTGATTCTGAAACCTTGAAAGAGGGGCTCGGACTTCTAAACTCTCTAATGTCCATTCTAGAATGGAGAAGGTCAGTTCTGTGGTTTTTTAGAATTTAGGATTCCAGGGAATGGCGATTGGAAAATATAGATTTAGATGTAGACATCGAGCTCTGGGGATCACGTCCAACAGCGATATTATGACAGCAAGATGATACACAAAAGAAACTTGAGAGAAAATATTTAGAAATGGAAGAATCTTAGATAATAGCCGACTGTCAGGAACTTTGAATCATTGTTACGATAACTATTATGCATTTGTACTTTGAATTTCCATATAACTTTCTCAACAATTTCTGTCTTTTAGAATTTTAGATGGTTTGAGTCAACCGGGGTGATGGATTGACTTATATTGTAGAATAAAACTTCTTGTGCATCTTTGTCATTTGTATTCTATATCTTTCATATCTATGGGAGAACGTAACATTCACCACGCCGGAAGGGGCGCTGCAGAGCCACAACCAATATGGCCGCGATAGACATTTTGATTAGTGTGTGTTTCATGTGGTGTAGCAGAAATTATGTGATAACAAAAAATGTTTGAGTTTAGAAAATAGTATTTTGGGATTCGGAAAGTTTACTTCGCTACGCAAGAGCTGCAGCTACACCTTCCTGGAGAAATATGATTGAAATGACAAAATAGTGCAAAACTATGGTATGATTGTGATGCCCAGTGTTTTATCACCAGCCACGGACTAATTCAAGTGCCTGATGAAGTCAAGATGTTAAAAAACAAAAGATTTAAAAACAATCATCGAAATTTGTCGCGCAGATATTTTTGCAGACACAATATTAAGGTATTGGTGTGATAACTTCGTCTTGTAATGATGTTGTCACTACACAGCAGCAGTTTGTTGAAGGCAAATTAGGCAACTAAAGTGTCTTTGAAAAAGTCCTATTATTCGCATAATGTCACTA
The DNA here is from genome assembly GCA_011762715.2 of Neuroterus valhalla. Taxonomy (NCBI): domain Eukaryota; kingdom Metazoa; phylum Arthropoda; class Insecta; order Hymenoptera; family Cynipidae; genus Neuroterus; species Neuroterus valhalla. The sequence continues at coordinate 14,207 of WSXT02176976.1, read as the reverse complement.
AAAATTTCGCACGGCATTAAAGCAAAAGTTCACAATAAGTCAACTAAATTGGTAAAGATAATTTGAAGAAAAAATCAGTATCGGACACTCAATAATGAAGCAAAACTTCCAATTTTCTAGGCTAATCTTTTCCAAATGATGGATATAAACTTTAATGTTTATTTTAAGTCTAAAAAATTTTATTCTTTGTTAATAATTCGTCTTTATGGCTCGGAATAATATTATTTCGATAAAAATTTAATTATTCTGTTAAAAATTTAAAAACTTTGATTAAATCTTTAGCTCTCTCGATTAGAACTCATGCAATTGTAAATTCTTTTGATTTGAAATTATTCTAAATGGAAAGTGTACTATATCCCAAATTTTTAATCTGATATCAAATAAAAAAGCTTTTTAACTGGGAAAACTTGCCCTCTCAGCTTGCCCAGGATCCAGGACTCAGGAGATTCTTTACTCATGTTTTTTTTTTTATTTTTCAAATTAGCTCTTTTTAGTTATCGTAAGTTTAGAAACTCATTATTAAATTGTTCTATCTCAGTTGAAACTAAAGCTTAAATGTTTCATTATTAAATTGAATAAATATTTAATATTCATAGTTATTCTTTTTGTTCAAACTGTTGACCTGCTATTTTTTCAATTCTACTTTTTGGCTGGAGAAGTGAGAAATTTGGTGAAAATTTTCTCCCTCCTATACTGATATATCTTTGTAAATGAGAATTACGATTATGTTGAAAATTAGTCTTCTTGGTTGAAAAATGTATCTTTCGGCTTGAAAATTGAATGATTTAGTTGAGATTTCTTTTCCAACTAAAAAATCTCTTATGGTTGAAAATCCAACTATTTTGTTAAATAATTCAGTTATTCCTTTGAAAATTCATTAGCTCTGTTGGAAATTCAACTGAATTGAAGAAAAGTTGTCCTTTTGGTTTAAAATGTCAAAATCTTGGTTGTAATTTATTTTCTTCGTGACTCAAAAATCTTTCTTGATGGAAATTTTGATCTTCATGAAAAATAGGCTGTTTGTTTGGGAAATTTCTCTCTTGTGGTAGGAAGTTGATCTTTTTTGTCTTTTGGGCTTGAAAATAATGAAATCATTCAGTTTAATTTCTATCTTTTTGCCGAAAAAAATCTTTTTTGGTTGAAAATTTAACTCTTTCGTTGAAAATACATTCTTCAACTTGAAAAGAAACATTATTTGTTTTCGGACTCAAAAATATTCTTCTGTTGAAGATTCGACTTTTTAATTGAAAAGTCAGCTATTTTGATACTGGATTCAACTATTTTGTAAAAAATTCAATGATTATGTTAAAAATCCAACTGTTTGAAAGAACTTTCATCCTTTTGGCTTGAAAAGTGAAAAAAAAGGTTGAGTTTTCTTCCTCCTTGGCTGAATAATCTTTACTGAAGAAAATTATAATCTTTTTACGTCTTCTAAGTACAAAAATTCATGTCTTTTTGGGAAACTCCGCCTTTTCGTTTCACAAATTAAATTTTTTTTTTTTCCTCCAAAATATTTCTTGGTTGAAGATTCAACTCTTTGATTGAAAAATAAACTATTTTAGTAGAGAATTCATCTCCACTTGGTCAAAAATTAAACTGTTCCGTCTTAAAAGTTTGTCTTTTCGAGTTAGAAATTCAATATCTTGTTCGATATTTTTTTTTCTACTGAAAACTCTTCCTCGTCTGATAATGAATTTCTTTTGGTAGACATCAAATTTGGTTGCTTATTAATCTGCTTTGGTTCAGACTACAAATATTTGATTAAAAACTCAACTCGCCCGTTGAGAATTCATCGAGGAATTCATCCTGTTGGCTTGAAAAGTCAATAATTTTGTTAAAACGTTTCTTTCTTCTCGACTGAAAAATCTTTGTGGATGAAAATTATAATGTTATAGACGATTGGTCTAAGTAGTTATAATATTAATCTCTTTTGACAGAAATTTTATATTCCTTTGTCTTTTTGGTTGGAAAATTGAATAAATTGACTGAAATTTTCTTCTTTTCAATTGCAAAGTCTTTCTTAGTTGAAAACCAAATTCTTTTGTTGATAGTTCTTCTTTTTGGCATGAAAATGAAAGTTTTATTCTTTTTGACTTATGAGTCTCCCATCGTTGAAGATTGAACTCATCAATTAAAAAGTAAACTATTTTGGTGGAGAATTAATCTAAATGGTTGTTAATTCAATTGTTCTGTTCGATAATGAACTGTTTCGCAGGAAAACTCGTCTTTTCGCCCTTTAAATTTAAAAATTTGTTCAAATTTTTTATTTTCTTATGGACTGAAAAATCTTTTTTGGAAGAGATCTTACACTTAGTTCAAAATTCAATCGTTTTGTTAAAAAATCAACTGTTCTGTAGAAAATCAGTATTGTTGGTTCAACTCCTAATAGAAGAAATTTCAAAAACTAATTAAGCTTCTTTTCCGAAAATGATCTTTCTGATGATGCACGGAATAATATCATTAAAAGAAATGCGCAATATTGGAAAATATGAGATCCTCCAGACTGTTATTTGAAGAAGGGAATTTTTTGTCGGATCTTTGATGCTGTCATGAAAAATTCAATCATGCTTCTCTCGTAATAACTGAAGAATAAAAATTATTTTTCTACGAAAGTGATCCACTATCCTTCACCTGGCGTAAAATATAATACAATTTTGAGCCATTGAGGTTTGTTTGTCCACTAAATACAATGTGATAGGTTGGTCCAGAAAGCTGAAAGAGAACCTTCCGGAACCCAAATCTCCGTTTAAAGAATATAATGGAATCCGTGCGAAGTACCAAACGGACCCGAAACGAAAGAAAGAATCTCGTAACCTCGCTCCTGCGGATTAACTTCCCTCCCTTGGGAGAAAAAGTGTCTTTTGGTAGGATCTCGAAGGCTTACAGCCTTACAGCCACACAACACAGTCTCACAAAGAGAGCCTTTTCGAATATTTTTCTGTCATGAGCTGCGCCATTTTTCCATTTTTGCTTCTCATTTTGGTGCAAACGTTAGCCCTTAACGAAATGGAGCAGAGATGATGGACATTGGGCTTAATTCATTTTTGTACCGTTCAATTATTTATTCCTACGAATATTAAATGTTCAAAATTTTATAGAATAGATCAATTATGAACCAAAGTTGAATTTTGAACCAAGAAGATAAATTTTATACCAAAGAGAAGAATTTTCAACAAACTATATGAATTTCCATATGAATGCAAATGCAAATTGTTGAACTTTTCAATTCCAAATACGAATTTTCTACAAAACAATTTATTTTGCAATCCCGAAATTATGAATTATTGGTAGGGGAATATTTTTAACCAAAAAGTTAAATTTTCACTAAAAAAGAAGAGCATTTAAAGAAAAATTTAATAGCAATATTTAACCAAGAAAACACTCTAATTTTTAATCATACCATTTTGATTCAACAAGAAAGGAATTTTCACTAACTTAGTGAAATTTTTACGCAGAACAGATTAATTTTCGAACAAACAGTAGCATTTTAAACCAAAAGGAAAAATCAATTTTCTACTAAAGAAGTTGAATTGGCACTACCAGATTACGAATTTTCCACAGAACATGAGGAAGAACAGTTCAACGTTTAAAAAGATTCGACTTTTATTCAACAGAATTTCTGGGTTTCCACCAAAATTAATTAGTGTTGTAACCAAAAATTAAAATTTTCCACTAATAAAAAACGTAATTCCAACCAAATACAGAAATTTTGGACAAAACGGTTGAATTCTCAACATTGGAATCGAAACAGCCTCTACTTTTGAATTAGAAACAGTGAAATTGAACCACGTGAGACAACTCTCCAAACAAAAGTATTGAATTTTCAGAAGAAAATTGATTTATCAGGCAATAACATGAGAAAATTGTATGCAAAATGTTAAGTTTTCGAGTTCAGGAGACGAGCCATTTCAAGAAGGGTCACTTTCGTATTCAAATAGGTGGAAGATTGACCCTCCTTAAAATGGCTCTAATACGTTTTTGAATTTCTACCCTTCATTTGGATTTTCATCTCTATAAGAGGAAGAAAAACACTTCAGTTTTATATTAAAACCAGTTGAATTCAACAATAGACGAGTTTTTAACAAATTGTTCACATTTTTCAAACAGCTGCATTTTTAGCCAAAAAATATTAATCTCCTACTAAAATATTCAAATATAACTCCAAAGAGATGAATTTTCCTTAAAATGTCGAAAATTCTTCTAATTTATGGAAAAAATCTTTTTGGCTGAAAAACCATATTTTTTATGGCAAATTTATTTTTCCGTTTTGAAAATTCAAACCTTTAGTTCGAGTTTTTATGTTATATTGACTGAAAAATATTACTTTGTTAATAATCCAACTCTTTGTTAGGGTAAAAGTTCTTCTTCTTATTTAAACATTTGAATTGTTGTATTTTTATCGTAGAATTGGTATTTTTTAAGGTGAAACTCGAACTGTTCTGTTGAAAAATCGTCTCCCAGACAGAAAATTAACAGTTTAGGTTGGAAACTCGTTTTTTCGGTTGAAAATATTAACTACTTGGTTAAAAATTCAACTAAATCATCTGTCATGACTAACTCACGACTTTTTTTTTTATAGCAACTACCACTCGACCTATATTCTTGAAGTTGTAAATTAATTTTCCATCCGCAAAAGTGCATCATTCTGATCTGAAGTTGGTGAGCATAAAGAAATACAACAGTTTCATCAGAACTTAGTATGGACATAAACCACTTGAGCTGTGTGATAGTAATAGGCTTCAGGCCGGTAAGGTAGGAATTTGTTTCCAAAAATATTTCGACAGATATTCTTGAACTTGTATGAAAATAAGATTTTTATCCGCAAAATAGCATCAGTTCGATCTGAAATTGATAATCAGAATGATATGCAACATTTGTATAGAATCATTAATATCTTCCCATGATCGATCTGAGCTGTAGAATGGTCTCAAAGTCGGTAAAGTAGGTATTTATACCCAGAAAGGCTCTTTCCTAGCTAGTAATTCTGATTCACTTCATCTTTACTGTCAAAATGCATTTAATCCTTGAAATATTGAGTCTCTTATTGCGAATTAAGGAGGCCACATGTCGACATCTCAATTAGAACGCATCTGTCGACCATAGTTGCTACCATGACAATTATTTGGTGGATTTTATAGGGAAGGGCTCCCCATCAATTGTGATTCGTAATTCGTGATTCGTGACGGATAGAGGGTGACCAGAAATAATATTATTTCAAGTTCCAATCGTACAGGATCTCCCGATTGTCAGGTTCACTCTCCATCCCGTCCCAGACATCCCTCTTCCCTCTTGAATAAATAAAACAGTTCTGAGAGCTCCTACACCAAACAGATTGGATATTATTTTTGTCGCTTTGTATTCTCGCAGAGAGAAGAAGACAATTTGCTTTTAATCCTATAAATAATATAGGTGACGGTCTTTTTCATTCTTTTGTGATCCATTAGCTAGTTTCGCAATCATCATTCGTTACTTCAAACTATTTCCATTTCCACTTAGTAAAAAAGAATCCTTTGAATCCCACCAATATAAACAAAATCTATAAACTTCAAACACAGCATTATTTTAATTGTAACAAGAAACAACACTTGTGGAGAAGAAATACAAAGTGCATGTTATAGAACACCAAACATAAGTGTGTGTTAACAAAGATTCTCGAAAACAGAATGCATCACTCTGTTTTTGGAAATTTTTGTTGGATTATTTTCCTCAAAAGTGTCCACGTAACTTCAGATTATTACCAGAATATCTGATGGAATTTGTTTACGACCAAACTAATGTATTGCAACTCTGTATAACAATAACCGGATTATTCGAAAAGTTGACCAGAAATTTTTGAATACATCTCGAAAACCTTAGGGCTACACAATTTTGGAACCAGACCTTCGTAGTAGCAACCCTCTCAATGCATGTTTCCAATTGTTTGAATTTATTTTGAGTTTGAAGGCTACTGCTTACCAATTATCCATCTGATTGTTAGGGTCTTACCATTACACTATACCCCAATATAATGTAAAATAAGTATACAATTGGCTAAAGCCTTAAGAAATAGCGATATAAGATTTCTCCTGGGATCCTTGAAGAATTCCAGAATTGAGATTTACGACTAAAAAAGAAAACACGGTGATTCCGCGTAACAGGATATCCCTCCTGTAAATTATATTCCTGAAGAAATAGGAAACGAGTACAAAAGATGGGGTTTCCCTTTTCCTAATATACTCAATCTAATCCTCTTTTGACCTGAAGTCGAATCGTGAAGGGTGTTAAGTGTAAAACTAACTATCAAAGTGCAAACGCTAAACTTATTTTTTTTCCGAAAAATTTAACATTTAACGTTGATGTTAAAAGACTGATTCAATGACAAACTGATTTGAATTCTTTCGTGACCCTAAAGCCAATTTTAACCTTAACATACAATTATTATTTTAACATTTAGCATTTAAAAACTTTGAAATTTGTTTGCATTATTAGACAAGTTTTCGAGAAACAATCCTGGTTGAATAGTTTGAAAAGAAAAATGAATATCTGTTGCAACGGAATAAAATGTTTCATTTTCCAGATTCTTGACAACCATGGCCAAAATATTTGGATCCATCAGAAAAGAACTCTGTCTCCCGCTAATTTTAAAACTTTTTAATATTTTTTTTTTCAAAGACGCAAGTATTTTGCTACTGTTTTAAAAAAATAAAACTAACGCTACTATTTTACTATACTTCTCACTGAAACAACCATTTCTGTCACTGTGCGTTCGAATATATGTTTGAGCTTCTTCGCTGACTTGCTGAAACAACACACCCGCCCAAGAATTGAAAATTTCAACAGATTTTAAGGGATTTCAAATATTTCAACCATTTTTAAAACCTTTTAGGTTATTTCTAATGAATTTGAGAGATTTTACAGCAATCAACGCATCATATAAGGACTTTGGGAAGTAAATGAAATGGAATAAATAAAATTTTTGTGGAGTGAAAAAGGATTCCGAAAATTCAGATATCCAAAGACATTAAAGATTCCAAGATGTTGCACAAGATTTCGAAGATTTTAGCGAATCGTAATTGATTTTTAGAAAACGTCAGGGATTAAATAAAATACAATTTCAGGGCATTCTTACGAATTTTGAAGGGTTTCTAAGAATTTTAGGGATTTCCAGAAATTTTAGATTTTGCAAGATTCAAGGGATTCTTAGGATTTCTATGGATTCTATAGGATTTCAAAGATTTCAAAGACTTTACCATTTGCTAAGGAATTTCGAGAATATTATGAAATCGAGATTTTTTACAGGCTTTTACTCGGGATTTTACTAAACTTGTATGGGATTACTCAAGGTTTCACGAGATTTGAAGAATTTTATAATTTGTTAATAATTTTGAAGACTCTTGAATAGTTTGTGGCATAGAAAATATTTCGAGGAGTTAACAGAGATTTCAACTTCTCTCTCAAATTTCCTTGAAGAATTATGAAACCTTTTGAATCCTCTGAAATCCCATGAAACCTCATGAAGCTCCTCGAATTCATTTTTAAAAAATTTCTAAATCCGAAGAAATCTTTGGAATTCACTGAAATATTATGAATCTCTAAAAATATTGTGAACTTCCCGAAAATGGCTTGAAATCTCTAGGTTTTTAGAATCCTACGAAATTTGAAATTGGAATCTTCAAAAATGGACCATGTTCTGAAAAATCCTTGATTACATCTTTAAAATTGTTCGAGACCTCATAAAATCCCTAGAAACCCCTAGAGAAGTCCCATAATTCATTCATTTTATTTCACTTACTCCTTGAAATTCTCTAGAAATTCTTTAAAATCACGTAAAACCCCGTGGAAAATCCCTTTACATCTTAAAATCGTTTCTCGCATCTTGGGAATTTGATATGTTCGATAATCTTCCAAATTCCCTCTAAATTTTCTTTAATCTCTTGAAACTTCTTGGATTCTTGTTAAATATAATAGGATTTTCAAAATCTTCTGGAGGCAATTAAAATTCTTGGGAACCCCTTGGAATCTGTTGGAATATACGAAATATTTGGAAATTTCTTCAAATGTTTTCGAATCTTCGGAATCTTGTTATTTTAGCCAATCTATTTAAAAAGTTAAAAAATATAGTTACATTAGGATCCAACTTTTGAGGAAAAATCGGACTATGAATAAGAGGAATTGCGAGAGAAATTGCCTCAATTCTATGGGAATCATTGAATCCCATAACTTGTGGAGAACGTTGTCTAATTTTCCCGGAATTAATCCAGTTTTTTTTGGCAAAATTTCCTAGTTTCTTGAGAGAGCGTATTTTCGAAGTAAAATGTCGATTTTCTTCACAAAAAAATGGGGAAAATTCTCAAGAATTTTCAGAATCTACTACTGACACTTCTTTGAATTTCTAAAATCAGTCCCTGAGTTCTGTAAGTGTAAACTGTAACAGTGTAAACCATAAAGACCCCATGGAACCTGGAAACTCTGTGAATGCGTGATGCGTTGCATCTTGAATTATGGCTTGTGTCATTCGAAGTTACGCCTTCCTGGTTTTGAGCAAGGAGCAACAGCAACAACAACCAGTAAATGCCAGTTGTGGAGACCTGTCCAGACTTATGGGTTATTCAAAAGACCCCCATGGGGAAACCACGAGTGGTTCGATATATGCTAAATAGGCGACTTATAACGCAACGTGTCGCATATTTATTATACATATATGGACACATGTGTGTGTTAGTGCACACACACACACACACACACACACACACACACACACATTTATATTTGCGTTCTGGGTTTGTAAGGACAAGAGAATTGCATGCCTACATGCGTATTCTGCACGTGTTTAATGGCGAAAGTGAAAAATACCATACTCATAATTTCAACTCAAATGGGACGTTTCACCTAAAGCGAAGCAAATTACGAATGACAAACGAGCAGCTTCTTTTTTTATGGAAATGCAAATTTTCTTGGGTTCTGATGAACTATACAAGATTCGTTACGACAAAAAGTCACCAGTCTTTTGTAAACAATTCGATATTTTCAAAATAAGTATGTGTATGTGTTAAAAACAAACATAAGAAATTTCCTTTCATTGAGGAAGTAAAGCATCGTCCAAGTTTCACGGAGGAAATAATATTTTTACTTGTTCGTACCGAGGTTCATGTGCTACTGTTGATTACTGCCCTATTACACCAATTAAGAAGATATTGCACTTATTGTTCTCAAAAGGGTAACAACCGTCCCTTCAATTAGATAATGTAGGTTCATCATCACCAATTAAGATATTGAGTGTTACGAAGACTTTATAAAAATTATACAAAACACATGCCCTTCTCGTAGTCATGCGGTATTGTAGTACATCATTCAATTTCAAATAAAGTTTGACGAATGGACAAATAAATACAAGTATACCACAAATATTATAAAGAAGATGCTTAACGCCATTTAATCTTCTTGAACCACCGCAGTTGCAGCACATGCGCGCTTCGCTCGCATGCGCGTACTTTTTCTGCGCATCAACGTATATCATGTGCGCCTACAAGTTTTACCACAGAAGTTTATAGAATTCTCGATGTGTATGGGAAATCTTCAAGTGACCAATGGACAATCTTCAAGGTTGTATGGGATATACAAAAGTATAGAAAAAAGCCATATTTCCGTAAGTATACCTGAAAATATGAATATTGATTCCATATTACAACAATTTACCGTCATAGAATGCCTGAAATATTGTTGAAGCTTTACACACTATTCAACAACAACACCTGCTTCAGGCCTTCTTTACGACTTGGAACTAGGAATGACTACTCAGAAAATATTCTAGCAATTGAAAGAGATTCCCATAGCACTTAGACCTCTTGGCAGTTTAGTTGGATACTCAAATACTTGTCGAGTGGCTTCGAACTAGCATCGGGGAGAAGTGCGAGGGGAAAAACGCTTAAGGATCCATTTGTTTGCCGTCTGAGATGAGGTATAAAACCGAGTCCGAGTCTTTTTTGCGTCGTCACCATATCTAACAAGGGCCTCTAGGGAAACGTTTTCGTTATTCCCCATCAAGATCTTCTACGAAGAAAAAATCTGGAGGAAATTGAGGAATTATTAAAACTCTTGCTGGAGGGAAGAATCGAATTATGGTATTGACTATCGGATATTGGTATTACAAGACCATTCAAAAATGACATGTCCTTTTGCTTTTGAACACACTATACGTGTATATAGTGTATATGATGAGAATCATCTTCGAATAGCAGATGCTTGTTAAGATCCTGTCAATCAATCGCTCAGAAATCAGAATGGGAACATGTTTGGTCTGACGAAGGATTTAGAGATTTCATGTTAGATATCGTCATGGATTGATGAATACTCATTCTAGATATGTTGTCTCAGTATGTACCAGCGAAAGGCATTTTTAGTTAAAGTAGAGAGAACAAAGAAGAGTTCCAATTCAGTTCGGTTCAGTAGAAGAACTACTTCAAACCCTCGTTATGCTTTCCTTCCAAGACGAAATCCTGGGAAGAGTACATGATCAGCTAAAAGAGCAGAGAGGAATTTTATGAAGATACTCTTCAGGCAGTGCGCCCAAGTTTAATAAATTGAAGTCTTTATTGCAAAAGATCCTGGAGAAATTGAATCGCACTTCTACGGATCAGCGTCATACAGTGCGTAAAAGTGATGAAATAGTAGAGGACCCATGACATCAATCTCTATTTGGATGCAAGAAGAAGTAGTTGTTAGGAGACCAAATCGTAATATTATAAGAAAGATGGAATGTCATTGATACCGATATGTCATTGTTATTTGAAGTTCAAGAAAAATTTTGGTTCCTTCTCTCTGTATCGCACCAGGTTATAGTCATAGTTCTGGAAAACTTAAGGTGTTTTCCTTCTTTATCGCAACATGTTATACGTGATAGTGTCAATTATGGAATACAGACATTGCAGATTTTTTAGAATCCTAAGTTCTGGAAAAATGTAGTACGTTTCTTCTCTCCACATCACACTCGACAAAAAAGTGTTTTTGAGAAGAACAAATCGTAATTATGATAATGCTAAAGACAACATGAGGTGTGTCCCCTCTAAGATTAATTATTATATTAGTAAAAGTTTTTGGAGAATTGTAATATAAATACATAAAATGATTGATAAACAGGAAAAAATGCTTGAGAACTGAAACTGAAAGAACTGACAGTAATGCGTTGGGGCTGTCCTTTGAAGATAATAATTGAATTAGGGTTGTAGGATAGATATGACACTAAGCCTCTACTAAGCACAGGGGTAAAAACCATGCTTCTCTTTATTCCTCTAAAAAAGCGTACAGATTTCTGTTTCCCATTCTGATTCCTCTTAACGTTTATTAAAATTATTATCAGTAAAAATGTATCTCCTAGACAGAATTAATCAAAAACTTCGAATGAAATATAGAATAACTAAACAGGACCTGATGTTGTATTCTGTAATACCTAAAGCTAGAAACGCAAAGTAACGATGTTGTTTTTATAAGGAAATCAACAGGGGTCCTTGTTGGGCAGGTTTTATGTTAATTTTAAATGTTTGACACACACGCGAGTAAAATTCACGGTGTCCGTGGTAGAGGAATCCCACACATAGAGAGTCAAGCACCTAACACGTGCGTCTTAACGAGGAGTCGGAGATTGATGGAGGCAGAGGCGCAGCATCCCAATAGCGGTCCATGTAGAATTTATGCTACGAGTTCCTTACGACCTTCTCTCTTTTCTACATATACCATCCTTCACCTCCCTTACTGGAACTTTTTTTTCTCTTCTTTTTTTTTTACTTCGCGCGCTTTTTTCACTGAGATATCTTTGGCGCGACCGCGATCACTTGGACATAAAACCCCGCGGAATAATTAATGGAACTCGATGGTTGAATTGATTGATTCGTGAACAAATGATCAATGGATCGGGTACACAAAATTTATCTTACGAGGTATAAATAACCACTCGCTGCACCCGAAGAAAATAATTTGAAGTATCCAACAAACTTCGACAAGTGGACAATTAAGGACATATAGGTAGGTAAGATCTAGAGGTTGCCTTACATATTTCCTTATTGTCAATTATTTAACTTTAACAAATATGTTAATCTTTATGATTCAGCTATTTAACTATACTTTAAGATTTAAGTAAATATTCCTTACCAAAAGTTAGCTACTGTAAATTAAGATGAATTGAAGCTTACCTGAAACATAAAAGACAATACTCCATTAATTATAAGAAGTTAGTAGCATTAATAAAATTATTGTAACATTACACACGAGCTTTTAAATATCTGTTCCCAAGGAATCAATCTTCGAAGTTTCTTTTTTTCTCTCTTCCATAACACTTTTATGGTCCAACTCAAGGTCCAACTATACACGTACAAAAAATCGGAGAGGGCAATAAAATATTATAACGAGGTCCTTGTTAAGGGAAGATGGCGTGGGGTGCATACAAGTCCGAAACCGGCTCTAGTTTGTTTAGTCTCGAGCTTAGACACCAAATAATCGACAGTCACTGCCCCCTCTCTCAACAGTTTTTATATGCTTTTTTCTTTCCTCCTTTTTGATATCTTGCTAGTCAGGCTACATGCGCACCGGGCCTTCCATTTCTGATCCAGGGGCCAGATACCATTTCGAGAGGCCGCTAGGCCCACCGACCTGCTGCCCATATGGAACAACTCTCCAGGCTTCCTGGAAGAAGGTGGTTTCCAATTTCGTTGCACGCTGGCTAAAGGTCTCCTTGATCAGAGTTGACGCTTGTAATAGAAGATCGATTAAATCTTAACATCGATCAAGATCCAATTGCACTCGCTTCGTCTTCGGGGCTTATCGAGGTTATATAATAGGAATCTTTTTATCAATATTTGAAAAGGATATTACATTTCAACACAAACCTCGACCATAAACAAATTATTGAACCATTAACATTGCTCTTCTTCCTCTTGCACAGGTTTTGCTTCTAAGTCTATTAAACCAGCAATGCACTCTTGTTAGCAGTGAGAAAAATCATTCTGTGATTTTTCACGACTTGTAGGAGGAAGTGCTCCTGTTCTTGTTCCTTCTTGATGCAACTGTTGTTTGTCACGTTCTTTCTTTCCGGACAAGCATGAATGCATTTTAGAGCATAAACAACATTTTGAGCTCAGATGTTATTCCAATCCTCAATGTCTGCTTACAAGAAAGAGATATCAATTTTCAATGTTTCAACATGAAGTGAGAAGCAGGTCCACTGAACGATTGTATACCTGTTTAGCGCATAACTAACTATATACCGTCACCCTTCGTTTAGCATTTATTTTGCAACCATATGCCGTCTGCTGCACAACATATGGTATTCATGTTTGTTTTTGTCTCTAACGATTTAAAATTATTTTACTAAGTCCGTAGTAACTTATCACTTTCACAAGTATATAACATCTTCGAATAAACCATTCGAGACATTTCTAACGTTTTTTCTTACAAAAAAATATATATTGTTCGTCACTACAAACCAGGTCGGCACCCAATGTTCTATTCTGCAATTTTCCTGAAGATGACTATCGACGTATAAAGAGGAGAAGATTGCTACAGAGGGGTCTTTCAGTTTCTGAAATCCGTATCGCATGGAATTTTAGCCAGTAAGCAGACTTTGAAGGGATTCATGTTAAGAGCGTATATCACTTCGCATATCCATCTTGCATTATGAAAAGTACCTGCAGCTTAAAATTTTGGACTATCCGTATTAGGGGGGTACACGCCTAAGAAGCTCAATGTTAGCACTAACAGTTCTCTATAATAATCTTTAAGGATGAATTACTTCTCAGGATTTTCGTAGACTTTGGAGGAAAATTGGATCAATTCGATCTTCAAATCCTTCAAACTTCCAGACAGGCGATCATCGTCGTTGTTCGCTTGATCTCAATTTGGAGTCAAAAATTCAGGAAAACGGTTAGATTAGGCAATGTTTGGGATCATCCGTTGATCCAAAACTGCTGTCGACATGGTTGCCAGAACAACAGTTTATCTAATTTGTTTTGCAAAGAAGCATATGTCTTTTTACCGAAATTCTAATCAAGTCAATGTTGCTACCGCATTTTTCAACCGGTGTGGAATTCCTCCAAGGTTTTCTGTTTCTCCACCCGATACCACAACGGCTCTTTCATTCAAATACTTCATAAGAAATAGAAGAATGTTTTCATAACACGTGCAACGAAAATTCGACTTTCGCCGCCTCTTGAGCGATGCGAATATGGCGGATTACTGCC
>WSXT02176966.1:0-17020 GCA_011762715.2 Neuroterus valhalla | reverse complement strand
CCCCCCCTCTCCACCCACCCTTTAAGAAGCGGTCCACACCTTATATCATCGACCTCGATCACACTTTTAATACCCCCCCCCCCCCTCCGTGTTGACGTAATATATGGACAGCCCCTTATGAGAAAATTTCATTATCTATCTTTACATTCTCATTCTGAATCAGGAGGTATTGGTTTTATGTGAAAACTGACTTACGCGGATTTGATGAAATCTCAACGTTTTGAGACCCCATTAGTCAGAAAAAATGGTCTGAAAAAAAATTTGGAGAAAAAATGTTTCTTTTTGGGAGCCCTCCATAATGATCTGTAAAACTTTTCGAGTTTTCTCAAAAACTCGAACATTCAAATTTTGGTCGCACAAAAAATAATGAAAAATAAAAAGATTCATTGTTCGGTCAAATTTTGTAAGGTACGGGAAAATAAAAATGAAATAAAATTGTGCACCAAAAAAAAATCTACAAATTTGGTAAAATTAACTTTTTGATAAGACAAGTAGTTTTTGCTTCATTTGTAAAACAGCATATGAAAAATGAAAAAAAATTGACTTTTGGACAATTGACACAAGCTCAAGAAAAATCAGATAGACGCAAGTTCTTTACCAGTAAAATATCATTAAATGTGTTATAAACTTCTTCAACAGGATATGTATAGATAGTTTTCTTTTCAATCAGGAAAAATAACTATAAAAATGATATAATACAATTTTTGAAAAAATGACTAAGGCTAAACACAGAAGATTGATAGAGAGAAGTTGTTCACCCGGAAAATATCTGTGAATTAGTTGTAAGTTTTTGCATTGGACGCGTAGTTTTTGTCTCAATCGTAAGGAATGAAATTAAAAATTAAAAAATGTAATTTCTAGAAAAACTACACAATATGTGAAAAAATAGGCAACAAAACTTCTCCACCGTTTTTGACAAACTTTGATCGAGTACGCAGCACGAGACACGCGATGAGAATGTATTCGTTAAAGCCGGAGAAGCTTCAACAAAAGAGTAGTCCACATTTTTAACAAATACAAATAACACTTTAACAAATTAAAGTAGTCAACATTTCGATTTTGAGTGTCACAAGCTTTTGATAAAACTGTAGGGACGTACAAAGGCCGAGCGCGGAGCGCGAGGTGAGATTACCATCGAGCGCGAAGCGCGAAGCGCGAGATCCAAAAGACGCGCGCCCTAGCTGCTCATACTTGCGAGCGAAGCGTACGAGGAGGATGCGCCCGCACGGCGGGCAGATTTTTATATTTATTTTCAATAAAACTAAATTATTTTGTTTATAATTTGACTAGTTCTTATTTGGTCAGTTATGTTGAAATTTCTAACAGATTCCTGCAGGAGACTGGTGCCCTCCTCAGTGTGCAACTTAACCGATAATAATTCGTTTACAATAATAAAGTGTAAATGAGTTAAGGTTATCCCGGAAAGGATTTGACTCGATGGTATAAAAAAGAATATAGAGTTTCTGAATTCTTCCTGTCCTGAGAAAATTCAGTTTGTCGTAAGTCAATAAACACGTGCTTCAGAGGGTTGTAGAACTCTTTGAATAACAACTAACAAGGTTCCCAATTTATATTATATCGATCAAAGTGTCTAGGCACACTAGAAATATTTGGTCTACGCTCACCTTATTTCAGTTAACCTAGGTACTTCCTATATTTTAATCCAGTTGATTTATTACCAATATTTGCAAGCGTCTTTAAAAAATATTGGAGAAAAATTATCTCAGACCCTTTTTTTATTAACATCTTCTCAGAGAAAATAAGAGGAAACTTCACCCTCAATAATTTTCGCTGATAAGACATTCATTAATGTTTTTAACTTTGAAATTTAGAAATGAATCTCCTTTCAAGTATTTTGAATCCAAAAAATATTAATCATAATTATATAAGAAATTAAAAGAACATTTTTCTTGTAGATAACACGTAGTGATATACATAAATCCCAAAAACTAATATTGTTGAAAGTGCACTTTGCAAAATTAAAGAAAATATATATGAAGTAACGTGTCTTCTCTGCAGGCGATATTAGAACAAACTTGGGTGATAAAGAACGCTGAAAGTAAAGTGCAAAGAAAAAGGCCAAAGGTGAAAATCATCTCGATTCCCTTGGAAATTGATAAACGACTTTGACATCCTGAAATATTAAACATCATATTCTGAAGCAAAAATCATCAATTCGGTCTTTCAAAAGACTGAAAATGTAGCCCAGATCATTTTTGCAAATCACATATTAATTTAGTGCAACCGTCTGAAATTCCGATGATAGATGAAGTTCTTTCCTTTTTCGAGATAGTAAAGTATTATTACCCATTTTCATTTGGTATCTTCTATTTTATTATTCAGGAAACAGAATCCCCAAAAGAAATTTCCAATTTTACAGAAAAATGTCGGTATACCCTTTCTGACCTTATTTTCATTTAAATGAGCTCAGATGTGCCATACAAGCTTTATTTAAGCTTCTCATGTTCATCCTTTTTTCATTTTTTGGTTTCCTTTTTGAAATTTTTGTATAAGGATGGATGGGCGCTGGAAAGAGGAAGGGGTAATTTGGAAGTTGCCATAATGAAGAAATAGTGTAACATTCTTTGTTCCCTTCTTTATTCTTTTATTTTCAGTATAAATTATTTCATTTCACATTGAAGAGTCCTTGAAATGAAAAAAGACTATATTATCCTAAATTTTCGATTTCCAATTCAAAGGATGCTTAGAGTGATGCAACCAATTTTTCAAAAATGGTCTTCGTACTTACTTAGAGCTTAAGGAAAAATAACTAATTTTGCGAAGTATAGTATAGTATATTTTTATGGCATAGGGTAGAGAAAAAGTACCTATATCCAGAAAAAATCAAGACCGAATAATCAAACATTCGGGAAAGTTGCGATCAGGGACAATAATTGAAAATGAAATTATTCATTTGGAAATAAAAATATTTCGGGGAAGGCTCGTTCTTTCGTTGAATAATCTTTTTTTTTGGTTAGAAATTCATCTTTCTGGTGGGAAATTCAGCTTCTTGATAGGAAATTCATCTTTTCATTCGAAAATTTATCTATTTTGTTGTAAATTCGTCATTCATAATGAAATTCAATTATCTATTCTTTTCTTTTCAATAAAACTAAATTATTATATGCGTAACTTGACTAGTTCTTATTTGGTCAGTTATGCAGAATATTCTAACAGATTTTGCAGGAGACTGGTGCCCTCCTCGTTTACAATGATAAAGTGTGAACGAGTTACGCTTACCCCGAAAGGGATAATGGTATAATGATGATGATAATAATAATAATAATGATATTAATAAAAGACAAAAGATTACTTCTCGACGAAACAACAACAACAACAACAACAACAACAACAACAATAATAATAATAATAATAATAATAATAATAATAATAATAATAATAATAATAATGCTGTGTAATGACAACATCATAACTAGACGAACTTTATATCACACGAATAACTTAATAGTGTGCCTGCCAAACTATCTGCGCAACAAATTTCGAACTTTGTTTTAATATTTAAAAATTTTTAACATCTTGACTTCACCAGGCACTTGACTTAGTCCGTGGCTGGTGATTATACACCGGGTGATACAAGCCGAGATCAGTTTTTGACGAATATAATATTAATCATCATGATTAAAAATTGAACTATTCATTTGGAAATCAGAATATTTCGTGAAAGGTTCCTTCTCCTTTTGAATAATCTTTTTTTTGGTTAACAACTCATCCCTTCGGTGGAAAGTTCAACTTCTTGATTCGAGAATTCAACTATTTTGTTTGTTAATTCGTCATTCATGAGAAAATTCAATTATCTATTTTTTTCTTTACAGTGAAACTAAATTATTTTGTGCATAACTCAACTAGATCTTATTTGTTCAGTTATGTAGAATATTCTAACAGATTTTGCAGGAGACTGGTGCGCTCCTCAGTGTGCAACTTAACCAATATTTATTCGTTTATAATAATGAAGTGCAAACGTGTTACGCTTACCCCGAAAGGTATTTGTCCAAATGGTATAATAATAATAATACCCTAAAATTAATTTTTATATAGGTTTTTTTTTGTCATTGAAGAAAATTCTTCCCAGTAAGACAAAAGATAACTCTAAAATCATGTTTACAATCTGATTATTCTTCAATTTGAAAAGATTTTATGATTTCCATTTCCTGCAAGTTACTTCGTGACGTCGCAAGTAAACCGAGTAAACTATAACGTACATAGTTCTCAATACCTAAGTCTTGGGCACATGGCCATTTCCCACGGTTTATCTTCTGTTACGTAACACACATATGTTTCAATACAAGAAAATAAGAAAAAGTACATTTGAACTTTCTTTTTAAATTGAATTGTAGAAATCGACTCTAGAAATTGAAATTTCTATTATATGCTTGTATTATATAACAAATGTCTCTTTTAAATGGAATTATCTTTAAACAAGTATCCATCTTCATTCGTATCAATTTGGAGCGAATTTTCCAATTTAGTTTCTATTGTTACTTACATACGTGCTACTTCCTCTATCAAACATATGCGTTTCACAATCGATTTTACTCAACTAAAGTACTAATGTGATGAAGAATGCTCTTAATTTATGAATCTACTCATGCATGTCGCAAAATAAAATTTTTGACTATTATTAATACCCTTGTTATTTCTGTTATTATAGTTTCAATGTGTGCGAGATTCGCTTGGAATCAATGGCAATTAATATTTCATCGAATGGAGAAGAGGATTTGTCAGTGTCGGCCATTATATTGCAGAACAATGTTCGAACAAATTCAAGTTAATGCAAATTAATGGCACTTGAATGATTTCAAAAATGAAGCGAATATATCAATGGAAATGCTTGACAGCTTTAAATTATTGCCTATATTTATATTTCGGAAACCATGAATTTGATCAGTTAATAAACTGTTTGAAATTTAGACAGGAAGTTTCTATATGAACCATTTTTACTGTTAATTTAATATCATTCATGACTCAATAAACATCAATTGACTGAATTCATACATGATTTGAAAAGCTCATAAAAACTGGAGAAAAACAAATTCTTATTTGATATGTAAGCGAATGTGATTGAGTCCTATATATTGATACTAAATTTGCAGCGTATAAGTTTAATGGATTCTTTGTGAGGAAATCTGAAAAAAATATTAATTTCATCAGTATTATCCATTAGGATGAATTTTTTTCCTATTTTCATATGCATATAGGAGCAGAAAAATTGTGTCTTGGGGGTGAGAATAAATTACTATCAAAATAAACAACGCAGATGGATAAGCAAATCTCTTTCATGAATTCAGAATAAGGATAAGTGCTGACACATTTTTTTAACTCGATGAGACAACGTGTCGTTGATAAATACAAGTTTTTAATAACATTAGAAAATTTGAATAAAAAGATCTCAAATGCCAAATTTGCATCGCACAAGTTATGCGTTAAATTACAAAACTTACTACTTATAAATCAAGAAAAATTCTATTATTCTCGTACATAAAATCTAAATCATTTGTGTAAATGTCGGGAAAATAAATTCCTTCTCTCCCTTTATACTTACTGCACCAAGAAAGCCATAATAAAGAGAGATTTGGCTTACGACCTTCCACCTTCGGCCGCACAACTGACATATGTTCTTTGACCTTCGTTCCTCGACTTCTAACTTATGGTTTATCATCTTTGAACTTTAATGTTTCACTCTCTGACCTCTTAACGTCTACCTCCGTCCTCGCATATTTGACCTTAGACGTGTCTTATCTGACCTATGATCTTTCATATTTGACCTCTAACTTTTTACCTTTGACTCTTGACCTCTGATCTCTCAGCTTTTTCTTCTAACCTTTGACATCCCAGCGGTTCAAACTCATCTCCCTCTTCCTTCTCTCTTCATCGATCTTATTAAAATATTTTGATATTATTTTGATATTTTTCTAAACAATAAAGGAATACATGAAATGAAAAATCTGCCCGTCGCGCAGGCACATTCTCATCGCGCGCTTCGCTCGCAAGTTTAAGCGCGCCTACGGCGCACATCTTCCAGATCTCGCGCTTCGCGCTCGATGATAATCTCACCTCGCGCTCTGCGCTCGGCTATGAATTTACCTCGCGCTACGCGCTCGGCCTTTGTACTTCCCCACAGTTATATGTAAAGCTTTTGAAACTTAGAAGCAAAAATTCAACTACTTTAATTTGATGATTGTGAACTCTCTTTTGTTCAAGCTTCTCCGGCTTTAACTAATACATTCTCATCGCGTGCCTGGTGCTTTGTACTCGATCAATGGCGTAACAGATTTGTAGATCTTTTTTGGGTGCAGAATTTTTGTTGGTTTATATTTTCCCGTACCTTTTTCGTCTTACAAATGTTATGGAGTATACAGACGACGACAACGACAACGACGACGACAACAGACAGACAGACACCAATAGTCCGGGCGCTTGAGAGGGGTAGCCGTATGCACTTCTATGTCCAGTCGGAGACTTTGTTTATTTTTATGTTGTTTGGTGCGGAAAATCGATTTTTTGAGGTCTCCGGGCCCTAAACCCGTCAGGTTTTTTGTTATTACCAATCTAATCGTTTAAATCGATATATCTTTTCGTCTGCAACATTCACGGAATTTCCAATCGATAGGATTGATTCTAAATTTCATAACGAAAATTTTTCATTCTTGTCTCTGATAAAATCTCGATTGGAATAAACGTTACGGGCAAATAAGTGCGATAATTTTGTAAATATGCGCTCTTTTCGCAATCATTTGATTATAGTTTGGCTTGTACGATTGCTATTGAGACTAATGATAGCTTATTTTGCAGAATATATCCAAAGCTTCAGTTTGAGCCCTTGGTCACCTATTTTCGTGTCCTAGGAACAATTTTACAGCCCTCTAAATGTGAGATTTTTACTAAAAAATGACAGTGTCAATTTTTTGTAGCGCCTGCACGGCGCACCCGCGCCATGCGCGACTCTGAAATCGTAGCCTCAATCGACTGGCCGCTACAAAAACGGCGATTATTTAGCAACTGCTCATCTTGTAAATCGCTCCTTGAGCTTAGAAGATTCGTTTTTTGTTGAGGAATAACATGGGATGACTGTTATTCCGAAATTATTCAGAATTCATTGAACGAGAGGGACATAAACAATTGACACTGCCATTTTTTGGTAAAAATACCACATTTGGAGGGCTGTTAAATTGTTCCTAGGAAAGGAAAATAGGTGACTAAGAGCTCAAACTTAAGTCATGGATATATTCTTCAAAATGAGCTATCATAAGTCTCAATAGCAATCGTACAAGTCAAATAAGGATCGAATGATTGCGAAAAGAGCGTGTATTTACAATATTTTTGCACTCATGTGCTCGTAACTTTTGTTCCAATTAAAATTTTTTGAAGATAAAAGTGAAAAATTTTCGTAATCAAATTTACAATCGATCTTTTCGATCGAAAATCCCATAAATATTGCAGACAACAAGATATATCGATTTAAACAATTAAATTGTTAATAACAAAAAAACTGACGGGTTTTGGGCCCGGAGAACTCAAAAAATCGATTTTCCGCACCAAACAACATAAAAATAAACAAAGTCTCCGACTGGACATAGAAGTGCATACGGCTACCCCTCTCAAGCGCCCGGACTATTGGTGTCTGTCTGTCTGTTGTCGTCGTCGTTGTCGTTGTCGTCGTCTGTATACTCCATAACATTTGTAAGACTAATCGGATTGGATTACCCTCTGGCACACATTTTGAGAGATCAAGAAGACAGGTCAAGTTTGTAAGCAGTTATTTTGGATGGAAAGTGAAAGAGGGGGAGCATTTCGAACATTTTTCTGGACGTTTTTATCTCAAGACTCAAAAACTGTAAGTACGATTTCTTGTAGCACGTAAAAATTGAAACAATTTATACCAATAATTTTTTTCGATAAAAACAAAACTTTCAGAGTTATGGTATTTCCGAAATTCAAAAATATAAATGAAAATGAGAATTTTTAGCCAAATAACGCAAGATTGGAAAGAAAGTCACAGAGAAAAAATGTTTTTTTTTTTGGGTCCCTACAAGATCATGCATACAACTTTTTGAATTTTCTCAAAGAATCGAAAATTCCCATTTTGATCGCACAGAAAATAATACAAATTATCCGTGAACTTGATAACTTTCGAAAGAATGATCATATTAGATCGTGCTTCGGCACCCATTTTGAGGGACCAAAAAGACAAGTCAAGTTCGTTGACCAGCTATTTTGGATGAAAAGTGAAAGAGGGGGAGCATTTTGACATTTTTTTGGACGTTCCTTCCAAGACTCAAAAATTGTAGGTACAATTTCTCGTAGCACGTAAAAATTGAAACAATTTATCCCAATCATTTTTTTTCGATAAAAACAAAACTGTCAGAGGTAAGGTATTTTCAAAATTCAAAAATATAAACGAAAATGAGAATTTTTAGCCAGATAACGCAAGATATGAAAAAAAGATTAAAGAGAAAAAATGTTTCATTTTGGGAGCCCTACAAGATCATGCATACAACTTTTCGAACTTTCTCACAGAATCGGAAATTCCCATTTTGATCGCACAAAAAATAATCCGTGAACTCGATAACTTTCGAAAGAATGATCATATTAGATCGTGCTTTGGCACCCATTGTGAGGGACCAAAAAGGCAAGTCAAGTTCGTTATCCAGCTATTTTGGATGAAAAATCAAAGAGGGGGAGCATTTTGAAATTTCTTTTGGACTCTTTTTCCAAGACTCAAAAATTGTAAGTACGGCTTCTTGTAGTAGGTAAAGAGTAAAACAATTTATCCTCATGATTTTTTTTGATAAAAACAAAGTTGTCAGAGTTGTAGCATTTTCAAAATTCGAAAATATAAACGAAAATGTGAAATCTCAACCATCTTCTGGTCAAACTATGCAAGGTACGGGAAAATACGAATAAACTTAACTTGTGCACCAAACAAAGATCTATGAATTTGGTAAAATTAACTTTTTGACAGGACAAGTAGTTTTTGCTTCATTTATAAAAAACCATGAAATGAGTTCATTTCAATCAGGAAAAATAACTATAAAAAAGAAATAATAAAATTTTGGGAAAAATGACTAAGGCTAACACAAAAGGTTGATAGGGAAAAGTTATTCACCCGAAAAATATCTGTAAATTTGGAATTTTTAATTTTTTGAGAAAATTCAAAAGGTTGTATTCACGATCTTGTAGGGTGTTCCAAAGAAGAAATATTTGTTCTCTCTGATTTTCTCTTCATTCTTGCGTTATTTGGCTAAAAATTCTCATTTTCTTTCCAATTTTTGAATTTTGAAAACACTATAACTCTGACAATTTTATTTTTATCGAAAAAAATGAATATGATAAATTGTTTCATTCTTTACGTGCTACAAGAAATTGTATTTACAATTTATGAGTCTTGAAAGAAAAAGTCCAAAAAATTTTCAAAATGTTCCCCCTCTTTGATTTTTCATCCAAAATAGCTGGTTAACAAACTTGATCTGTCTCTGTGGCCCTCATAATGTGAGCTGAAGGGCAATCCAATACGATGAGTCTTTCGAAAGTTATGGAGTATACAGACACCAAAGACGACGACGAAGACGACGACGAAGACGACGACGAAGACGACAACGACGACGAAGACGACAACGACGACACCAACGTAAAAACTTCTTTTTCAGAATCAGGAGGTCTCAAAACGTAGAGATTTCATAAATTCCTCGAAAGTCGATTTTCACATAAATCGATACCTTCTCATTATGATGAGAATTTAATCAAAAGATGAATAAAAAATCTTTATGATTCACTGAGTTGCTAATAAAAAACAGTGAAACTAAAATTTCACAGTCAAAGGACATTTATAATTGCCTCGACAGAAAATCTTGCAATATATTTTTCTCCTTTTGTCTATTAATTTCAATATTTACTTTGTACTCCCTTCTGAGATATTAAAGCCGGAGAATTCCAATAAAACTTCTCATTAAGGATGAATATTTTTTTCAGCTAATGAAAAAAAGCAATTTACCTTTGATGGAAAAATTGCACGTCTTATTATTAACAGTGCTGATTTTTCCAAGACTCTGCAATTCCATGAGTACTGAATAATAAATTTTTTTTAACTTATGAAGAATTACGTATGCGTGTATGATAAACTGCCGATACGATTACGAGATTCATTTTATTTCAATATTTTGGGGCAATGATTGATCGAGAAGTGCTCTGCATACGGAAGTCGTTGAATTTTCAGCTTCGATATCTTGATACCAATTCCGTGTGAGAAATGGTTTCACGAATATTTGAATATCAACCCCAATCTAAAGAAGAAAAGAATAGCAATAATATTTTCGATGAGAAAAATTTATTTTTTAATTGAATCGTTAAATGTAAATTGAGCAATTAATCATTTTTTAATTCACTCTTGTAGAGGAATAACAAACCTGTAATTAGTGAGTAATTTGAAGATTGTGACTTTACTGCAATAAAATGTAACCATGGTTTCTATTTTCTATGCTTAATTAGCATTTTAAAGATCCAGGTTGTGATAGTGTTACTTTCTTCATGCTATTTTTAAGCGTCTCAATACGACCTGACTCTATTCGCATAATCTCTCGACACTTAAAAAATAATTGCAACCTTAATGGAGGGCATAAGTATCAGATTTGGAGTTTATAATCTATGCCTACTATTCGCTTTATTCTTCAAAGTTGTGTAATTAGTTACCTGAACGAGCGGTAATATTTTCTTAATTTGTCCCAAGTTGGTATGAATTTATTTAAATTAGCATAGAAGAAAAAAATAAAAATAAAATCGTTATTTCTTCCGTGTAGCATATCTGGGGTAATTTACATCGTAAACGGCAGGTTTCCGTCGACCAGGGAGAGAATTTTGTGAAACTACTAAACAAAACGTGACAAAAGCGAAGCTAGTTGCTAAAACTTTATATTTGTCAAGAACAGTTAGTTGACGACAAGGACGAATGTCTAATTCAATTTAACGGAGCGTGAGATGCCTGCGGTAAATTGCACTATATGTATTGCGCGACGGTACATTGTACACGAGATTAAAGCCTAGTTCTAATGGAAAATTATTCTAAAAAATTGGATTTTTGGAAAGGAAAAAATTGTTGACATTTTTCTCGAAAATATGGGATCAAGGCTTAAAAATATGAAATTATGTAGAGTATAATAAAAAGTTCACACCTCACTTTTAGAAAGTTTTTAACGAAATAAAAAAATCATCACAATAAAACCATTTGAGTTTTTGAAACCTTTAGTCAACGATTGTATAACTTCAAGATATATAACTTATAACTTATATAACTTCAAAGCTCCCGTGAGAAAGGTAGAAAGGTAAGCAAACAAAAAGTCAGGAGCGGTTTATTTTGTTGGAAAGATCTTTTACAGGAGGGGGGATAACGGGTGAAAAAAACACTTTGTTTACGATTTTTTTTTGAAGGTCTGGTTGAAGTTAATGTATTTAAATCATTTGGATATTATAGGGCATCTTAAAAACATTATTAGGAGTTTTTTTTTAATATTGAGAAATGAACTAGAGACTCAGCTTTTCCGAAGACACGCCTCTTTAAAAAAGAATATTTGCGGTTACCGCTGTAGTTGAGCGTAGGGTTATCTGAAATCAAAATAATAAAGTTATTTTGAAAGAATATAAGTTTTTCCCGACCCCGACGGTTAGTATTCATTTTTTTTTCTTCATTTTTTCATTTTTTTTCAGCTTTTGGGGATCGTTTGAAGTCAAAATAGCGATTTCAGACGAAAAATTCCGCCATTTTGTAGGTGTGAAACAACCTTGATGTAA
Organism: Neuroterus valhalla; assembly: GCA_011762715.2. Classification (NCBI taxonomy): domain Eukaryota; kingdom Metazoa; phylum Arthropoda; class Insecta; order Hymenoptera; family Cynipidae; genus Neuroterus; species Neuroterus valhalla. The sequence continues at coordinate 5,221 of WSXT02176966.1, read as the reverse complement.
AAAATGAAGTAAAAATAGCCGTTGGGGCCGGGGTTAACTTATATTTATCCAAAATAACTTTACTTTTTTTGATTTCAGATAACTCTACGCTCAACTACAGTGGCCTTAATGTTGTTTTTATGATGCTTTATAATATCCAAATGATTCAAAAACATTGACTTCAACCAGATCTTCAAAAAAAATTCGTAAATAAAGTGTTTTTTTCCACCCGTTATCCCTCCCCCCCCCCCCCCTTTAAAGTGACTGAAAAATAAAAAATGGAGTGTTCACTTTATTTATTTACAGAAAAGTTGTTTCTTAGCCTCATAAAATATTCTCTACTTTTAGATACTTAAAAAACAATCAAAGAAAAATTTCCTAGCCATTAGCCCCGAATTAGCATAAATCTATTTTTAATCACCCTAAAATCACTTCATTAGGAGGTTTGAAATCCTATTGGGATTTATTTTTTATCTCAAAGAAATGTATGGATACTGTAACAGAATAACGAAAATTTTAATTTTTGTTTGAAGAACTGAAAGTCATATGAAATATATTTTCCACTAAAAGAAATAAATGTTTGCATCAAGGATTAGATTAGAGTTTCAGGATTCGATTTATGAAAGCGGAAAATATCGCGAAGGTCACGGATTGTCTTCGTTACTTTGAAGGGTGTACTAGAGTGATTCTCTTTCAGGATTATTTTCTATAGTTTTTTTTTGACATTAATATTAATTTTAATCCACGCATACCGATGAGGCAGAATATAAGTAAAAGTTCCAATTATTCCGCGGTTTATTCTTCAAGCTGAATAGAAATCTAAGCGTTTTATCTACAGTCATTTTTATAATGACTTCATTAAAATAATAATTATCATCAATTTATAGAAATCTCGTACTTAGGAAATATAAGAACCTAAATGACTTTTTATCATATAGAAAAAAAAAAACATTTTTATCATATTCCAAAAACACGTGTTCACTAGGGTGGTCCAAAAAAGTCTTTCTTTCGATTTTTATGCAAAACGCCCGGAAATTTGTTCGGATCCACAAAAAAATAAACGTATTCTTAAAAAGAAAAAAAAATATTTAGAGGTGGCGCAAGCCCCATGAAGTTTAACACATATTTCCTACTCTGTTAAATATCTGCGGAGTAAATGGCTAGCGGAGTTTAGAGTACAATTTTTCAGAGTATAAGATCGATTCAGTATCGATTACATTCAACTCCGCATATTTTACTCCAGAGTAAAATAGAGTTAGTAAAAGGTTTTGAAGTGGATTCAGAGTAAATATAAATAATTCGCACCACACAGAAACAAAATCTCAAACTATGCTCAGTCCATAGTGAAAGAGTCGTGGCAAGACTTCTTACGAATTTGTGTTTGGAGCTGCGTTCGCAGAAAACTTGCAAACACTCTCTTCGGACTTGTATTAAATAACCTCGAAAAAATTCTTCGATCCGAAAGTAAATGCCATATCCTTCAAGAAAAAATTCAAAATTTAGTGAAAATGATTGATATGTCATTGTAGGCAAATGTGCAATGCACATGGAAATATCCTGGATTTTTAAAACAACACTAGTTGCATTTTAAATTAATAATTAGAATTGGAAAATGTGCCATTATTCAGGTTAAACTTTATAACAGATTTTAAGGTTAGGTTAAGGTGTCATGCGATATCTTTACCCGGGAAAATTGATAATTTTCCAATTTTAATATTGCTTTTAGAAACTTTCTCTCAGAAAAGGGTCAAGTAAAGGGTCAATATAAAGTCAAGTTTTTTTAATGAATTTTTCAACTTGTTTTCTACCTTTTACTTCAAGCAAAGGTAAAAATCAATGAGATTTAACAAAATATTTGTTTAAACAATTTTTCATTAATTGAAACAATATTCTCTTGGGATAATGCTGGAAAGTTGCGATTTGTCCTGACATTTTCAACTTTTTGTCCACTTTTCACTAATATTAAGTAATTATTACGTGTACTTTAGCAAAAACAATGGTTGAAACAAATGGCAAATGTTTATAGCTATCTTCATCTAGATTAATACTACACAGTTGCGGTATTCTTCCTGAAATTTTTAACTTTTTATCCCTTCTCAATCAGATTAAAGTTTTTAATTTTTTGCCCACTTTTCACTCGAAGTGAATTAATATTTAAATAAATCTAACAAAATAATTGTTTAAACAAATTATTATTGTTTATGACTTTCATCTCTTAGATTAGCGCTAAAAAGTTGCTGTTTTTTCTAAACTCTTAAGCTTTTTGTCCACTTTTCACTTAGTAAGGTGAAAGTTATTCATGCAAGTTAACAAACATGCTTTTTTAAACAATTTATTATTGTTTATAACCATCTTCTCTTAGATAAGTGCTAGAAAGTTGTGGATTTTTTTAAATGTTTAACTTTGCACGAAATGGAATTTGAATGAAATTCCATTAGATTAAATTAGATTGGAATGATTTATTTTTGGTTAATTAGATTGTTTTTTATTTAAAATACAAATTTTTTTCTTTGAAATGTCAACCATTGTATTTTTTATTTAAAATTTTTATTTTTATATCGAAGATCAGATTCTTTTGTTAAAAGTTGAACTCCTTTTTTAAAAATTCAGGTTTTGCGTTGAAGATCCATAATTTTAGTAGAAAATTCGAAATTCCAATTTCACTAAATCAATTCAGCTGTTTTGTTTTAATTATTTTTTTTAACATTGGGATAAGAAAAAAAAATTTACTTTAAACGAAACAATACTGTTTAAAACATGGTTCTCTTTAATGTTTATTTATTATTGGCTCACAACTAAAAAGGTAGAGCAAAGTTAAACATTTCAGAAAAAACCGCAAGTTTCTATTATTGAGCAAAGAAAAAATTATAAACAATGATAACCAATTATTTATTACTTTCATCTAATTGAAAAGTGATAAAAAGTTAAAACTTTCAGGAAATAACCGCAACTATGTAGTTTTAATCTAGAACAAGATAGCTATAAAAATTTACAATTTGTTAAAACAAATATTTTTGCTAAATTATAATAAATAATTACTTACCTTAGGTGAAAAGTGGAGAAAAGTCGAAAATTTCAGAAAAATCCTCAACTCTGTAGCATTATTCTAAGAGAATATTGTTATAATTATTACCAAATTGTTCAAACAGAAAAAACCTTGACTTTCTAAACCTTTTCTAAGAGAAAGTTTCAAAAAACAATAATAAATTGTTTAAAAAATTCAAATAAACATCTAATTATTAGTATAAAGTAGTATTTCATGTATTTGAAACAATCTGCGTTAAAAAAACACACGAAAAAATCATAATTAGCGCCAAAAACTTGAAAAACCCATTTTTCACTTATGGGTTTTTTTTGGGACCCTATAGAACAGATTTATGAGGGTGATATTTGATCAGTAATATTTTATAGCATTCTGTGACAAATTGTGTAGAGAAATGATGAATTTGGAACTCGATGAACCTCTAAATATTATTTTTTTGTGGATTCGAACAAATTTCCGGGCGTTTTGTATAAAAATTCGAAAAAAAAAATTTCTAATGCATTTTCACTTATAAGATACTTTCAAAAATTTAATTTCAAAATTGTTATACATTTTAATTACCGCAATAAAAACCGCATTCTTACTAATTTGATTAAGAGAGCAATGAGGAAATAAAAATACCGAAGGCTCGTTTAAGTCGTAAAAAAATATTTGCTTTCCAGGCTTCTTGACCTTTTTTCGGTGAGAATAGGTATTTGATTGTTCGATATTTGCCCTTTCGATGAAACTAAGAAAGTGTTGGACGAAATTGAGGTTTCGATTACTTTTATTTGCTCGGTTAATGGTCAGAGCCAGTCTCATATAAGAGATAAAAAAATGCCTGTAAGAAACTTTTTTACATTCTCATCATAATGTGAAGGTATTGGTTTTATGTGAAACCGACTTTCCGGGAATTTATGAAATCTTCACGTTTTGAGACTTCCAGATTCCGAAAAAGTAGTTTTTACGTTGGTGTCTGTCTGATGTCGTTGTCGTTGTCGTTTCTATACTCCATAACTTTTGAAAGACTAATCAGATTGGGTTGCCCTTTGGCACACATTTTGATTGTCCAAAAAGACAAGTCAAGTTCGTTAACCAGCGATTTTGGATGAAAAATCAAAGAGGGGGATCAATTTGAAAATTTGTTTGGACCTTCATTCCAAGACTCAAAAATTGTAAGTACAATTTCTTGTAGCACGTAAAATATGAAGCAATTTATGCTCATCATTTTTTTCGACAAAAACGAAATTTTCAGAGCTATGGTTTTTTCAAAATTCAAAAATATAAAAGTAATTGCGAATTTTTGGCCAAATAACGCAAGATCGAAAAAAAAGTCAGAAAGAAAAAACGGTTTCTTCTTGGGAGCTGTACAAGATCGTTAATACAACTTTTTGAATTTTCTCGGAAAATTGAAAAACCCACTCTTGATCGCACAAAATATAATAAAAAATAATTTATAAACTTGATAATTTTCAAATGAATAATCATATTCGATCCTACATTTCAACACGTTCCCAGGGACCAAAAAAGAAGGTCAAGTTCGTTAACCAGCATTTTTCGATCAACGATTATGGTTCAAGCCATGGAAATAAAATAAATCAAAAATACAAATTTTCATTTTGTGAGCAGTCTACGGGATATACGGAAAAAATTAAAAGTACTAAAATTGTTTATCTAAAACATTTCCAAAAGTTTGTTCTCAATCATTTTCTGATAGGGCATATAGATTTAGTTTTTTCTGCAAGAATAGTAAAAAAATAAAAAATTCCAGTTTGAGAACAAAATTGTTCTTTGGAAGAAAATCTGCAAATGTTGTTTAATTGTTTTTTCCATGAGATGCATAGTTTTGGTATAAATCCCCAAGAGCAACATTTCAAATAAAAGTCAAGTATCTAGCAAAACTTAACGAGGTACAGAGAAAAGTTCGAAAAGGAAAATTGTTCATTTTTTATGAGATGCGTGGTTCTTGTTTTGATTGTGATTATAATAATATTAGAAATATACTAACTAAGTTCTTGTAAACAAAACAAGGTACGAGGTATATAAATAATATAATGATATATAATATAATATATATAATATTATATACATTTGATTCATTACAGTTGAAGGTAATAAAGAAAAGTTCGCGTTTCGGACAGATTTTGATCGAGTGCGCAGCACGAGACACGCGATGAGAATGTATTCGTTGAAGCCGAAGAAGCTTTAACAAAAGAGAAT
>WSXT02176956.1:0-21754 GCA_011762715.2 Neuroterus valhalla | reverse complement strand
GCTTTTTGTCACTGAGGTTATCGAAGCGTCTTAGTGCTTGAACTTTTTCCACAACATGATCTTTTTTGATAAGTTTCAAACGTTTGATTTCTTTGGATCATACATTTGTTCGAAAATTTTGTGATATAATTGATCATGTCTGAGAATAACGCATTGTGTAATGTAAATTTTTTCGCAAATCATGGAACCTAATGTTTCTCATTAGAGTGAATTTCAAATTTTATAAAAAAATGCGGAAGAACTAAAAATATTATCAAGAAAAACGCAAGAACGTATATTGTGTGCCTTGGAAGGAAAAAAAATTAAAATCGTCTTCTTTTCTTGGCGCATATGATTATTCTCTATTATGCATGTGACTGTGAATCGCAAGGTAACTCGTAAATAGGTTGGCGTAGTTCGATTCATCTGCCTTAATTCAAGTTTCTCCTTCAAAAAGATTTTCCTTCTGCCTCAAAAGATAGTATCCTTACTGGCAGAGCAGTATAAAGCAAAATCTTCAAATTTGAATTTGTAGATCGTCAAACAGACCAAAGGATCAATGTCCATCAAAAATTCAACAAATGTAGCAATATGACTGCAAGCTACTCGCTTTGTTAAAAGTCAACCGCTTTCTGCATGTTTAATCATATTTTATAGTCAATTAAATACACATGTATTTAAATTGACATCCCTTCAACTTTTTTATTAGGATTTCAAAATCGAGAATATATATTATTATTCCTATTATAACATAAGGCCGAATCCCTTTCGAGGTAAGCTCAAGTTGTTTACACTTTATTATTGTAAACGAATTATTATTGGTTAAGTTGCCCACTGAGCAGGGCACAAGTCTCCTGCAGGATTCTGTAAAAAATTTCTACATAACTGATCGAACAAGAACTAGTTGAGTTATATTCAAAAGAATTTAGTTTTATTGAAAATGAAAATAAAAAATAGATGATTGAATTTCCTCATGACCACTGAGGGGATTTCAGACTTTGAAGATGTATATTTCATCAAGACAATGTCATCCTTATAAATCGTCGAATGCACGTATTAATTTTAAATTGAAGAGAATGCCGCGCTGTGATTAAGTGTGTCTCGCTAACATAATGACCAATAAGCGCTGATAATGAAAATAATAATAGTGGGAAATTAATTGAATTGTATGAGAGATTGTCGAGAGCTTCCTTCTCATCGCTGAATAACTCGTCCAGTGAGGACTTAGTGTTTATTTGTGTTTTAAATTTTAACGTGTGCCAAATCCTTGGCTTCTGTTTTGTATTTGTACATGTGACGCCACATTTTAAGTGAGCAACAAACCTACTGACCTAAAGGTATTTATATTTAATAATTAGATGATAAATCAGTAGTCATTGTGACAAATTATGTGTAAAAAGTAGGATCAAGTGTAGACGTGTGGAATCGAATATGTTTCAGTGTGGCTTTATTTTGGATCGTGAATTCTTTTCGATGATTTTCTGCCTGACATTATTCTCTACAAACTGGATTATGCCTCAAGCCAAAGAACTTTGAGGAGGGCCATTTAAAGTTCTAACTACTAGAAAATGTTCTCCAGATATCCGTTGCCCGCCTATGAAATTTAAATCCTAGCGTCATGCCACACCTTGATGGTTTTCTCTACTGGTCAACGTAAGGAAGACTCTTTGAAAATACCAGTGAACCACTCCTAGAATTTTTTATGAATGTAATTTATTTTACTTCCGGATCATATATTTACTCTTTTCCTGCATCTCTCCCTCTCTCTCTGATTTATTAAAAGTGAAAATCGATCTTTTGAGTACAAAGTTCAAATCTGTCGGTCACTAACTCAATCAACCAATCGAATTTTGATGGTAGGAAAGTGAATCGCTACACCACGAAAAATATGAAATTGCAATAGAAAGAATTTATCCACTAAAAAAGGAAGAATTCAGTACAACCATAAAGGATGAATCTATTTCCCGATTTGAGATTATTCTATAAAATTTGTCACCTTTCACAACAAATATTAGAACACGTATTTTCAAAATAGATATATGTATTTCAGTTCACATTTCTTCTCTAAGATTCCACTAGAAAATCTTTTATTGATAAAAATCATCTGATGCTACATTGCTATATTACATTATATGAGAGACATTCTTGTATAGCTGGATTATGCAAACACTATTCAAAAAGATTCGCCATACATCCTCATAAATCAGGCATAAGACTTAGACAACTTTACCGATGACTATTTTTGGTCTAGATATAATACGTTACTATAGTATTATGCTGAAAATAGTCAAACAATATGGTTGTAGTGGAGCGAGCAGTACAGTATCATTAGATCAACCATAATTGGGCGTGCACTGTTCAATTATTTATTCTGGTGTCCTCTTTCCATAATTTATCTAGTAATATATAATTACTATCAGGTAAGGTTTGAAAGAAGTTTTCAGCTATACTCCGCCCTTTGAGTTCCTATTGTATATCTGAATGAGAATTCTCTCTGTAAAAAAACATTAGGTTTAAACAAATTTTATTTTAATATGGTCATGATTTTCACCGCAGAGATATTTTAATACCGTTGCAGGTTTATATATAAAAGTTATATGTGCAATAAAAGAAGTTATAAAACTAGAAATGCGAAAATACATTTCGACAGACACATGAGGGAATATAGTACCTTGTGGCACGAAACGAACATCATAGTATCCGACCATAAACAATTTCGTGCTGACTGTGATAATCGTGATGAGGTCATTTTTCATGGAAATGTGCGGAGGATCGTTGATATCTGAAAAATAATTTGAGCACGGGTAGAATTATTGCCATGAGCGAAAAATGGGAAAACGGATGAAAAATAAAAACAAAATAATTCATGGTGCAGCCCAATGCCGTATGATCCCATAAAGCTCGTAAATCCTGACTGTCCTGGCGCGCGTAGGTACGCGTCGCTGGAAGAGGGGAACAGCGGACGCTGTTATAATTAACATAGGATGATGCGCGATATAAATTACAATTACTATGATTTACATTCCTGCGATAGCCGCGCACGCTGCCTCCTCTCTTTCCGGTGACTACTGAATAAACATGTCCGTTCAGAACCATACTACTGTAACATATGGTTGCCCACCAGATCGTTCCCTGTCCAGCGAAGGTTAGCTTTAGGGGTTTACAGTTTATACACGTGTGTATGTATGTATACAGCCTTGGCTCATCTCTTGAAGAGATTCGTTACAATTAGCTTCATAAACTGAGGGTCTATTGCCTAAATTTTTTGCCAGATATTAGCATTAGGAAATTTGTACTCTCTACGCAGTGCAAGGAGGAATTTCATATTAGGCACGATTTCATAAAAATACTCGTCATCTATATTCTAAATTAGTCCGAGAATAAATATAAATACATGGAGCAGCATGCTGTAAACAGTTGATAAAGGATTTGAAAAGCAATTGACTAAGGGATTTAAAAATTGAAAAAAACTAACCTTGAGATACTTTGGTCATGTGTAAGTGACACTCTAAAGCAAAGAGACATAAAAAATGTCATGCGATTATGACAGCTTGCATGAAAATATGTGTCGATGTAAAGGAAGCAAAGAATATACGCAAGGATACAATTTATGGAACACAATTGGTTCATAAGACGAAGTTTGGCGCCTGGAAAAGATGTTATATACTTATGAGCCCTTGTGGAGGGCTTTGTGTATGCCTTACAGTAAATGTGGTCAAGGCTAAGAGTTGATAGATCTTCCTTCAGAATTATAAGTCCATTTCGGTATTCTTTATATGTGAACCGTGATGCAGGGTGGCTTTGTGAAACTGTCCACCCAGCTGCGCTTATATTGGGAGGGATTGGGCTCAATGATATAATAATAAAAAAATGTATACTTCAATAACATTTATTTGGAGTACATCCAGAATCTTTTTTCTAGAAGGAGAAGAAATGAGAAGAGCGTTTCTGGATTAAGGGGGGGGGGGGGAGGTGTTCACATTTTCATCACCTTTGAGCATCAAGAGTGACCAAATAATACGTAAATGTGTCTCAAAACTAGCATGCGAATTGATGAATGCAAAAAAGTGCGAAAATAATGTTGGAGAATTCCTAGTGTCGCTACTTAGAATAAAAATTGATTACTTATGCTGATCACGAGCTCAGTTTTTGAATAATTTCTTCGGAACTTTGCAAGTAGACACTTTATATTAATCAACATATTTTTTTCCTTTTTAAAGACTTTTTAATATCATGTGTTCATAATAGACTATTTACAATTATTTGTATTTAGTGAGTGCATTTGTGGGATTCCTCATTTAGGATTGGCTGAATAATATTTCGTGGTCATAACGTGGATTTATATGTTAAAAACTTACAACTTCCAAATTCTTGTTATAATCCCATCCAAATTTTTGTTCTGAACGATTTATTACTTTCTCACGAAATTAAGGAAAATTTCAATCGAGCTTGCAAGAAATAAAAGAAAGAACAATGTTGATTGATTTTCCATGCAAATCTAGAAATTTGTTGACATTGAAAAAAATGTTTGTTGAGGCATGGAATTTGAAATAAGCACTGTAGAGATATGAATCATAATGCTTTCCGTTGTTTAAAGAGCAGCTCAACTCCAATTTACGGCCTGCAACCTCGGAATACTTTCTGAACATGCGCTTGCGGAAAAAAGTTTTTGTATTAATAATGATTTGTTGTCCGCGTACGACTATGAAACACCAAGATTATGAGAATTCATTCCAGACAGGCACTGCCTGGCACCTGGGGTTTCAGACATGCGAACAATCGTCGTCAAAGTGATCATCTGTCGTGAGCAACGACTTTCTACAGACTAGACAGCCCTTCCTACCATCAAGCCAATTATGTTGAACGAACCGCAAATTTCTTTCAAATCGAAGTAACTTCTCAACTTATTCTACAAAATATGGACACACAACTGTTAGAATAGACTGTTAATAATATCCTAACGTTTTTGCCATTCCTATTCTAAAATAAGTTTTAGCAAAACTTAGGTCTATAGGAAAAAACACATCCGGTGTATTGTTTGCTTCTTACTTATCTTTGGAGGAAACAAAATATCTCGATAGGATTTTGGAAAATGCAAGGAATTAAATCTTCCTCGTGTTGTCTGATCTTCTATAAATTTGTTTTCGGAGTCTTTTAATTTTTTACTGCTTGAGGTTAGAATTTTACCGTTTCAAGCACATCCAAACCACTTTGAGACTCTGTGTTTGATATATTCAATTCACGAATTTAAAATCATTCAGTCAGTTTATTAATTTCAATCTAAAGTTTCTCACTTCTAAAAACGATAATTCGTAAATTGTGCCTATAACACATTTATGGAAACGGCGGGTTTGTGAGCGTGTAAACTCTCTTAATCTGAATAAATATGATGTTAGTAATATTTATTGAGAAATCGCTGTTTGAAATGGCTATAAAAATGTCACTGACAATCAGTGAGATTTCACGTGTCAAGTTTGAGAGAAAAACGGGCTGAATGTTGTTGTAATTACCAGGAAAAACTGTGAGAAAAAAATTTCACCAGAAAAAAAACTACGTTCAAATGAGAACAAATTCGGGAGTTTTGCCTCTGACGATTATTAATCTAGTTGTTACTATTTGTCGTCGTAAAGACTACAAGATTCTTACCCCCCCCCCCCCAAATACGAAGTACGTAGTTGTTTACTTATAGTTTCTTCTAAAGCTTCAATCCTAGCGCTACTAGGGCTTTAATTTTTTAATATTATTGAGCATAAAACCTTGAAAAATTACTGTGATATTTTTAATTTTAGGTGAATCAGATTGTTGTTTTTGCATGTAAAACTCAATGCAGGTCTTTCCCGCATGTCTGAATACGATAAGTTCTGGTGTTGCTTTCGAATTGGTTCGTTGCCAGAATGCAATCGATCTCTTACGTTTCAGTTGGACCTTAGAATTTGTGCCTCAATATGTAACCAAATAATTTCCTATACTTCTATATAAAGTCTTCCCACCATTTACATACCTTTAAAAGGAATGGATTCTGAAAATATGAAATGAGTAGTGGAACCAGGCGTCAGAGACAATTGCCTATATTTTATAGTTCATTATTCACATATGATTTTCCTTGACAAAACAATCACCTAAGTAAAAATAAGAATTTAAAAAAAAAAGTACATAAATCACTCAAGGTCGGCTATAAAAACTCCTTTTCTGGACAGCTTTGTTTTCTAAGTTCGACCAGGAAGTTCACAGAATTGATCACTAGCGCCATCTAGTACAGTTCCAGAGAATTATCATGCTCTATTGAATTCGTTGACCTCAAGACGCTGTTGGTAAACGTAATACTGAAATTTTTTCGTGGATGAGCATGAGATCACAGAAAGATTATCGACAAACTGTGCACTCGGCCGATTAACCGCCTATAAAATTTGAATGGGAAGTCGAAATCAGTATTTTTTTCAGCTCCTTACATTTTCCACGAGGTACTTTGAAATTTTTTTTTTTTACGCAATACAGAGATTAGGTCTTCATGGAACAACCAATTTCTCCTTTTGTATCGAAACTGGTATATAATTACAATACAAGAACGTTACGAGTGGGCTTGAAAGGCAACAAAATTTCTTCATATACAATGTGTCCATAACAATGAAGTCAACTGCTTACAATTGCGTTAAGATGATATGAATTGACTACTATTTCAGGTTTGCGGTTTCTATGAATCATCATATGCTCCTCGTAAAATTACTGAAGTGTGTCAAGGTGTCTGTTCGAAAAAGATAGATTCGTTTTCCTACGATATGAGCTCTATAATAGAAGAGATCGCAAGTGGCAGCGATCGCAGTGGCGTGGCGTGGTGCTAGCTTTTATGAGTTGATACTGCTGGTTACTTTGACATGGAAAAATACAACATTGATATCCTTGAATCCGTATTCAACATTCAAAAAAATTCGATAATCTTATCTATTATTCAAGTAAGGTATTAATGAGAATATATGTTGAAAAAAAAAAATGTAAGATCATCAGTGCATGCAATAAATTACGTATTGGCTTTTAAAACAATGCCTTAAGAGTGTATCTAATTGCTAGAAGTAATAATCATGATTTATCAAGTAAACAATTGAAGGGTGGAAATTCAAAAACGTATAAGAGCCATTTTAAGAAGGGTCATTTTCGTATTTCAATAGGTGGAAAATTAACCCTTCTTGAAATGGCTCTTATACGTTTTTGAATTTCCACCCGTCAATTAACTTAGTACTCACCTGATTTGACAACGACTTATATTCTTGTTAAATTTTCGAATTCAAGGAAAGGTATCTAAAAAATTGTGTGCATGACCTCAAAACAATGTTGTATGTATTTTATCACAAGTATGGATCAATTTCATGTCAGTCTGGTATCAGGTCTAGCCTTGGTCTGGCTTTATCAAGACTGTCGAGCCCGTAAGGTCCGATCTAATCTATTTCTGACGCTGTTATAGCTTAGGTCTGATTTATTCTCGTTGATCCAGTCTGGAAGGTCTGATCTGACTCACGTCTGGTACAAGTATGGCCTGAGATTGACTGTATTCAGACTTTCTACTCAGAAAAGTCTGATCTGACCTAGGGCAAGCGTTTTTCAGCTTTTCAGGGATGGAGAAAGTTTAGGGTTGGTCTAGAAGGTTTGGTTTGGCTAAGGACTGGCGCTGATAAGCTCCTCCATAAGAAGTAATTTATATGTTTCGTCTGCAAGGTGTAGTCCAGCTCAGGATGAGCGCTGACCAGCTTCATTAGAACATAATAAGTTCAAGCTTGATCCAAAAATTTTTCCTAGATATATTTCGGAAAAGTTGGGGAGACTCTAAAATGATAGAAAATGAGAAATTTACACTACAAATTCGCACTTTAAATTATGACTTCACAGGGACTTGAATTACCAGGAAATTAGAAATTCACACTATCAGAATAAAACATCTTACATTACCCTTGAAAGTCAGTAGCTCATAGGTAGCAGTTGGTCAGATAATAACCAGTAGCTGGCTATGTAGTCTGGCCCAGGGCTAGCTGGAATAACCTTGAACTTATGGCAGACTCAGGCCCACCACCAGGTTAGGTTCAAGACTAGAAACCAGATGTTCTGGTTTGCACCAGAAGATTTCTCTAGACGGGCAGCTGAAAGTGACTAGTAATAAGGAACTAGTAATTATTGAAAGGAACTGTGATATATAGTGAAACAATAGACCGAATACGGTGGATGTGCTTTACATGCTATTTATAGAAATCTGCAACAATTTTTTAAATTCGAATAACGAAGAATACTTCCAAAAACCCTAGGGTACTCAAATTGCACACATTCAATATAATGGTTTGATGCCAGATGGAAATAAAACACAAATTTTCTATCCCAAAAATCATGATTGTAGGTGTGAATACAAGGATCAATAACCGCAATCCAAACGTGATGTGTAGATTCTTTTACTTTTATAATGTGATAATATTTGGGAATTCAAAATACACCGACTTCATTTAGAGCCAATCACATTTTTCGAAGAGTTCAGAGTTTTCAAAATCTTAGATTAAGGGCAACACTTCTATAGACGTGTTGTCCGAGTAACGCGTTAAATCTTACCAGTAGCGGTTTCAATTTCTAATAATCTAGAATTCATGTGACTCCAATCGAATTCACCTGATAGCACTAAAGCATGTCGTATGTACTGTTCACGATTACTTTGCAATCAAAGTACACATACAGGGTTCATGAATTATAATGCTAATCCTAAAGCTTTTGTCGATAGCGTAAATGTCGTATTCCTGTGATTCATCGACCTGTCAATTGGACGATTTGGTAGCTTTGATACGGAAATTTAGCATATTAGCGTAGCTCACAAAACTGGTACTTTAAAAGGAATTAAATAGAGTGTGTGAAGAAAGGGAAGGGATATGAATCTTTCGGGGAAAAGAGGGAGTTACATAGTAGCGTGAGGGACTGGAGAGTGATAAAAGGTAAAGAGTTGAAGGCGAAGAGTGGAGGCCACTTCTGTGGCAATTTTGAATTGCACTTTAGGCATAATATGGATTCTTTAATCTTAAATACCTACAATTCCATCCCAATGAGATGTTATTTGTTTTACGTAAAATTGAAATGTAGGAACGACAGTTTTTCAAATATACATAGTATCGGATTTTGCTTAAAATAAATTTTCAGGGCTCGAACAGGATGATGAACTTCGTTTACTTCTTCTTCTTCTTCTTCTTCTTCGATCAGCGTTTGTAGTTTTATCCATCGAAACTTCTGGAGGTAGATCAAGAGTTAATAGTTTGCGAGAAATGCCAAAGGGGAAAAGGAGGATATATGGAAGGCCGAGAAAGCGAAAAATGCGAATGAAACTTAATGGTATGAAGGGCAAGCAGATTGAAAGTGAGGAAGAGAGAAGAAGGAAGAACGGATATCAGCTTGTCCATGGAAGGGTTCAGGAGTTCAAGATCGGGAGAGAAAATGATGGGTAGATAGAACTAAGAAGAATAGCGAAAGGGGCTTGATATGGACACGCAGAAAGAAATTGGGAGGATCCACACTCGACTCAAAGAAATCGGGGTGAAATCGGAAGGGTAAAATGGAGCAAAGAGAAAGGTGCATGGAGCTATTAAATAACTGAAAGATGAAAGTCAGTCGCTTAAAAAATAAGTGCAGCAGCTGATGAATGAAATAAGAAAAAGACGAACGGAGAGACGGTGAATATGCTGGATGTAATATAATATGCAAGGGAAATTGAGTAAGCTCATAGTAAAGGGAGCGGGCAGGGAGGGAAGAGAGGAATCATGGAAAGAAAAGGAGTAAAAAAATCGAAGAGGACTTGACATGGAGGAAGTGAAAAACGAAGTGCATGATTGAGCGAAAAGTAAGGATAGAGTGGAGAAACAGGGGAAATATCTGGATAGGTAGATATAGGTTCTAGGGAAATAGAGTAGCATGGAAGCGGAGATGGAAAAGGCACATGTCGAATAAAGAGGAGTAGGTGTAGTTTCCTGGAAAGCGTCAGTCTCAAGAAATAAGAACGGAAGATTCTGGGAGGTGGTGGGAGAATGAGTCATTGAAACAGTTCGTTTATTTATTATGCTTTATTTTATCTATGATTCTAGTCCTAGTAAATTTATTTTGGACCCAGAAAGAAGAAGACAAATTGAAAGTACGAGAATTGGTTAACAAAATCCATTTATTGGAACCATAAAGTTAAAACGACATTTCCTTACACCTCATTGGTCGTCTCTATCACCATTATTCAGTCTCGTAGTATTTCGTCGAGGTGCGATTTTCCGTATGAATTTTTTTGACAACAATAATTGCCGTGCAGTTTTCCTCGTTTGGAGAGCACAATCTCATGTCTAAGAATACTAAAATCGAATACTTTACAAGTTACGTTGCCTTTCAAAAGAGAGGCAAATTCAATTTAAAGTTCTTCCTACAGCAGCTAAAATAGCGAGCACCACCACCACTCAACCTAAAGGGTAACAATTTTCTGAAGCCTGCTTCGGCGTACCCGGGGAAAATTGGAGATCAAACCTAAATCTGGAGCCTGTGTCAGCGTGCCCAGATTAAAACTTGAATCAAAATAAAAAAAGGTCAGTTTCGCAAATCGCTTGCCTTCTTATATCCTCTCCGTATACGGTTGGTTGTGGGTGGGAACTTCCTGCGCTCCTGGTGCCACTTGCTTGGAACCATTCCTGTCGTCTCTCGCCTTTCAGGTGGCTAAATTTCTGTTAGACTTTTTCCGTGTGATCGGTTAGCCTAACCTCCGGCTTTGATCAAAAAATGGGACCGTTCCAACATGATTTTAATGAGTAAGACGTAAGCAGATAAAAAATATTGTAAGGGCTTGAAAAAGCCCTCACCCATCGGAAGGGTAGCCCTCAAGCATCGAAAGTAAGGAAGGTGATATATAAAGTTAGATAAAAATTATAGCAATTGAAAGGGGATTAGGAGGCGTAAGAGTAAGTTTTAAAGCTTGGGTAGGACAAGTAGGGTTATGGAAGAGGTATGGGGAAAATAAGAATAGGCAGAGTTATATATGACCTACAGAAAGTTTATGAGCCCATTCTTCTCTGAAATACTACTTAATGGACACTTTCCATCCACTCGATAAACTGATTTTTTTAAATTACAAAAAAGCTCATGAAAGGGCGTTTATTGGAGCTTTGATGCATTCAATAATAAAATTTTTTATGCTATAGTTTTTTTCGACAGAGCATTTAAAAAATGTATAGCCAACTAATTTTGCTGCAATATCGAAAAAAGCGGCTTTCTACTTTATCTCATGAAAAAGCGATGCTCGAAAATATTATATAATGCAGGCATGCTGCGAGGCCCTCATTTATGAGCTCGCAGAATAGAAGTGCATATGAAAAAGGGCGTTCGAAGCTATAAATAAAAAATAAAGGAGAGTGAGAGTGGAAAAACAGGTTAGTATGAAATTGAATGAAATTGGTGTTACTCCCTGGTGGTGCTAGGTTCGTGGTAAGCCGGAAGAATAGGGGTCAGAGGCGGTGGTGTAGGTCGCGAGGACCGGGTTGGCCGATGCCGAATAACTAACATAGACTGATGTTGGCCAATCTGCGATGGGGTATCAATTTGCTTTTCCAACAAAATTCGGCCACGCTAGACATTTTCTGGCGCCGTAGAATCGCCATTTTCTGGTGCGGAAATGAGTCGCCGACGAAAAATTACTTTCTGCTAAAATTCACTCGACTCTCTCGCCTAATTAATTGTCTCGGCTCGTAATAGAAAACCAAGCACCCTTGTAAATTTAAAGCAAAAGAGACTTTTCCCTTGTGGTCATTTTACAGAAGAAATAATGCTGTGATGCCAGATTTAACCGCCAGAGGCGTAACTTTATTTTGAATCGTCCTTGTTGCAATTACGTTTTTCTTATTTCTATTGATTTTTTTCATAAAATATAATTTAGAAACAAGAAATCATCTTTCAAATCCCAATAAAATTTTCATCATTTTAGCTGTACCTAATACCGCAATTTCAGTTATATATTTTGCTTTCATCTAAGAATTTTGTGGTAAAGAATTTCCTCTTCTAAAGATAGATTCTCAAAGCTGAATTTTCTTTAGGCAGTTTGGACACGTATCTAGTGACGTTGACGAAAAATTCTTTCAGAGTGGTCAAAGGACGTGATTCGATTAGAGTTATAACTCACGTCGGAACTTCTCTTCTGATGAGAGAACCACCGAGCTGTATACATGCGGACTTTCCATTCCATCCATGGACGAGCAATATGCTTCCGATCTGTTCGAACTTCTGTTCTCTTATTATCGAAATGTCAAAAGCATCTCGATCAGGTCATCCTTGTCCAATTGAAATCCTCATAGCCTGACCTGAACCCTCACAAGGCATTTCTCTTAAATTGAGAGGAAACTTTATTTTAATACTTTCGAAAAGGATTATTTTGAGTTAAATAGATCTGATGTCAAATTTACAGGTATTACTATCATCCTTATATTAAATGCAGGAATGTTATCCTGTTAATTCTAATGAAAACTTGTTTGCAAGAAGAATAAATTAAAAATAATCAGCAGAAGACTTCTAGCCGGATCATAGAGTCACGCCGTCACTCGTTTTCATCCTCGAGCTTTCTTCTCTAAAGATTTTTAACGAAATAAGTGAGAAAGCTTTGGTGTAAGGAGAATAATATTGAATTCGAGGTAGCTTTAAATTCGATCTCGGTTGTTTCAACTTTGTATTTATGTTAGTCTAGGCGCTCTATGTAAAAATGCCTGTTTTTTGGCAAAATCAATACCTGAAAAAGGACAGACACCGAAGACAACTAACAAACAAACGAATCTAAACCTTAGATCCGTTCTTTTTTACATTTTTCTGAGGACCTACATTTCCTGATTGCAGTTTAACAATACCATCAGCCTTCGGCGTCTGATGAAAACATATGTATAGGTATCATTTCTAAATGCTGACACTACACACATTTTCTGTCTTTTTTCCAGGTATAAATTTTGCCATCGTTTTTCTTTGGGCACCTGGACTATGATTAAATGGTGCTCATTTTATGAGCGCTTTGCTCTTCTTTTGCAGATGTATTTGCTTCCTTATAGAATATAGAAGAAGCTCTGTCATGGCAACAATCCAATATTCAAAATAAATCTTTTTCTCATTTTCTAATCGTCAATCGATTCTTCTCGAACCAGTAAATTTTTTATGTCCCTGCATTTGCTTCGAATGTTGTGTTTAAAACATCCCTTACCCTTCAATGGATTTTTTTCAGAGGTCAATGGATCCACCTCGCACCATTAAATTTTTTGAGTTTTTGCATGAACTTCAAATTATGTCCCTATTTTCCAAATACAAATATGAACCATATATTTTCTACTCTCGAATAAAATTTTATGAAAGTACAGCTCAACTGAGCTTAGGAATCTTTTAAATACTTGCATTAACTGCTAATTCTGTTAAAAAAAAAGTTTTACGAAAAGAGAACATTTAAGAAATATTGAGAAGTGCTTAAAAAAGGTAGCGAATAGTTCCAGAAATCCTTCGACCAATTTTTAATTATAAGTTGTCGAAATAAGCCCACCAAATTTTATTATCTTATCTGCAACCGTAAGTATCGTCTCCACAAAAAAGTTTGACATCTATACATACATCCGGCCGATTAATCACAACATTTTTATGGACATTTTGTAAGTGAGAAAGTTCCATCCAACTAATTCAAAACTTTCCGGAAGTGTTGACATTTTAAAACTTCTTGTATGAGGAAGGAAAAAGTAATTAACAGAAAAGTAAGTTTCAGAAATGGGTATAGCGTGCCAAACATGTATGTTTTTATAATTTTTATGATGATTACCAACCTCAGGTATGCACGAAATTCGTTGTCAAGAGTGAGCAACGATTGTACGTGATTAAATATATCTCTTTCTGCATTAAATATCAACCAAGCCTTCCTACACACATTCCTAATGAATAAATAAAATTTTTATTCCTGGTAGTACAAAACGGAAGAATCTTTTTATTTCAACCTCATCGAGACGGGTTTTTTTTAATTATGACGTATTTCATCAGACCAAAACCGCAATAGATATCCTTAAAAACGAATGACCTAAAAAAATGGTGATTAAAATTAGTGATTAGTAAAAAGTGTTTTAGAATGATCCAAAAGTTATTTCTTCTTGCTCATTTAAACGGCACATTTGCCTCACGACACCGCTTGGACACAGGTCGCTGATCAATCTCTTTAGCAATACCCTAGGTGAAGAGTTTCGCCTTCCTAATGACTGATAAACACATAGAATGATACATACTCTTCACCTAAGCACATCTACTAAGCAAAGCTCTCCAGTATGGCCCATATGTATCCAGTCATTATTTTCAAGTGTCACTTTTGTCACACATTTCTTGTTAACGATTATCTTCCACTCAACCCAATGCTCGCAATCAATTGCGATTCCCCTTAATTGATACGTTCTTCCATGCAAACTTTTGTGGTAACTCAACAGGGAGAAAACTTTTTCCCTACTATACGGATATGATGGATTGAGGGATATATAAGGGACAACGTCAATTACATGAACAGCATATGTCTTAGGCTAGAATCATACAATTATGTTGATTGAAGGAAAAGAGAGAGTTCCTTCAAAACATTGTTTTTTTAAGAAGCAACAGCATTTTTTAAAGTATCAAATAAAAGTGTACAGAGTAGAGCAGATTTTTACCATACTCGACGGTAGCGGCATCGCTCATGTTGCCGCGTGACAATATTATTTCACATTCGAAAAATTGATCATTTATACCTAATTGTTTATTCAGAAATCTATTTATCAACTATGATATTCCAAGATTCTGAATCAACTACTGCATGCATAATTCTGGAGTTATATAAAAAAGTGTTGTCTGTTTTGGGGTATAGGAATTCGGTAAAGAGATACGTTATTATAATTTTAATTTCAAACATTCTGGAAAAAGTTTAGATTTCTGTATTCCTTGAAACCTTTAAATCTTTCATTTGTATCTCATGCAAAAATAGTTTGAAAATAAAAATAGTACAGTGCGTGTCGTGCGACACGCAGCAGATGTGATTACCCGTGTCTCGCGTGAGCTAGCTGCTTTGCTTGATTGATAGAGAGCTCCTTAAGGGAGAGTTGAGACGAAATTCCTTCTCCACTTGTATATTCACAACCAGATACGGAAGCTGTTGCTGGAGCTCTTTAAATTTGAACCTTATTTTGTTCTTATGCTGTTGAAGCAAACATCAGTGTTTTGGATATATCTTCAAGAACTCTCTAATTTTGATCGACTGAATGACTTTATAATTTAACATTAAATATTCATATACACGTAGTTGAGAAAAGGTTTCAAAGAGTTTAATTTTGTATAATAGCGAAGTTTTGTCGGATTCAATTACAAGATTTTATTAGAGAGCTGAAAGGTAGACTATAATTCCTCGCTACTCCAAAAAATGCTAATCAAAATAAGATAGTGAAGATGTCTCCATTCTGTGCAAATAATAATTTTCAAATCCTCTGGAAACATGAAAAGGATTCAAAAGAAAATTAGATTCGACTAATGAACCCCTCTACTCTTGAGATTTTCTTCTTGGCTCTGGCTTTATTGAAGTTGAATTTCCGAGGGAACCATTGTGTAACTAACAATCTCACTGAAGTCTCAGTTTGCTAGCGAGTTAGATGAATTGAGGTTAGTAGTAGTAAACCGCTTTAGTCAGACTATATTGCATCCCAATCCAACCCGATAATCGCGTCGCACCCATGAAACTGTAAATCATTCCCATGCCTCTAAAGCTTATGTACCCATTATGCACAACCTGTTATCTCCCAAGGGACAAAAGTGCCCGTTTGTCATAAATGAGGTCATTGTTATTTCCATAATGCAAGTGTAGAGTATCTTAGCTTTACGTCTAAGGCGAAAGAACAATAGGCTGAATTACATATGTATTTATTATATACTGCATAATATTGTGTTCTCAGATGAGCTAAATACGACAATTTGATTGGAATCAAAAACTTCAAAATAGCAGGTATTAAGTACCTCCTAGCATCAAGGTTAGAAAATATTTTTTCTGGCTGAAAGCTAGCACGCGGGAACGGAATATTCTTGAAAGGTTGAAGGAAATTCAGGTTTACAAAATTTGAATCTAGGATCCGAACCTTTAAATGTTCATAGTTTGTTCCAAAACTCCTGATCAGTATCCAATTCGACGAGAGTTTGCAAATTTACAGATTTTTTAAAAATTATACTTCTGAATCTCATTTTGTTTGTCATTTTGTGTTTTTGCAATATTTCCCTGGATCCGTATTTGTCAAACTCAGGAAAAGCATCAGAACCGAGTTTTGTGTATATTTCGGTTTTACTGATTTTTTCATTATTCGTTCAATCTATCCTGAGTTTTTTACTACGACTATTATTTGAAATCTTCGAATTCTGTCTTAAGTTTTATCAAGCTGGACTTGGACTAAGTTCAAGCCAAAAATTCAAGCACCTCTTTTCTGTCGTAAATCATTTGAGTAATTCCTAATGATTATTTTTAGATGAAGAGAAAACAATTTCTGGAAAGAATTCTTAGGGCTATTAAGTTTATATTTGAAAAAACGAGCCGAAACAGTGCTTTTTACAACAAAAATTGAAGTGACCGAAACTTCCCTTGAGAAAGAAAAAGCATTACACATAAGGAGTTTAGAAATATTAACTGAGCAGAGTTTAGGCAGACTTATTTTGAAGTCAATATAAAACAAAATATGTCCTTATCTGTCATACCTGCAAATTTGTAGCGTGTTTGTAAATAAAGACATCCATGGAAATTCGTTAAAAAGTAAGTTTCGTCCGGTTGAAATATCACATAACTATAATGTGTATTAAGGAGCGATCTTATAATAATGGGAGTACATGATTAAATAATTAGTTTTCCAAACTTGTATGTTTTTTCATGCAAACTTCCCAACAAACGCGACATTGAAAAAAAAAACAATTTCAAAGCATTTTTATCCAGAAGATTTTTTTCAACATGCTAGAACTTCAGACGTATGCAAAATCTTACTTTTTCTTGTTTTTTGATTTGCGAAAAATAATTCCAGTTTTCACTAAAATATAATTTTTTTCAATATCGAATTTTTCATTTGTTTACTGGGTATATAATGGATTTCCATTTATGTTGTGATAAATTTTGAGTCGAATGCTCTGAAGTGCAGAAACATTTATGAAACTGATCGGTACCACAATTTTCCACTTCTTTCAAAATCGAAATAGATCCCTTATGTCCAGCACGGAGAGAAAAAAACTGCTGCAGTCAACGCGCGCGCATCTGTGGCCAATCAGCCAGCGAAAACTTTTGCTAGTTGATCGGCAGCATCTCTACGGAGTTAGGAAAAACCTACGCAGCTGATCTGTCACGAATGCGCTGGATATTTCGTGGCAATAGATGCGTCAGAGATCAGCAGACACATGCACGCAATCTATAGGTTAGGTTTTCCCCCTCCAGCGCATCGTGGCTTCGTCCAAAAAGGCTGCGTATACAAGGAGCCCGTGAATCGGTGGCGAATCAGCTGTGCATCTGTCACCAATATTCCATATATCGATTGCAGATCCGCTGCGCGTTTTATATCGATTTCTGGAAGATCGATTTCATATTTCAGTTAACCTCAAAGTACGTATCGCGTCACGTGTTGTGCGGATGAATTTCCTGTGGATAACTTTGCAGTTATGTGATATGTATTTCAGTAGTTAATAACAGTAGTTAATGACAGTAGTTGATAAATAATGGTACCGCGCGCAGCGGATCTGCAATCGATATATGGAATATTGGTGACAAATGCACAGCTGATTCGCCACCGATCTACGAGCTCCTTGTATACGCAGCGCTTGTGGACGAAGCCACGATGCGCTGGAGGGGGAAAAACCTAACCTATAGATTGCGAGCATGTGCCTGCTGATCTCTGATGCATCTCCTGCCACGAAATATCAAGCGCATTTGTGACAGATCAGCTGCGTAGATTTTTCCCAACTCCGTAGAGGTGCTGCCGATCAACTAGCGAAAGTTTTCGCTGGCTGATTGGCCACAGATGCGCGCGCGTTGACTGCAGCAGTATTTTTCTCTCCGTGTACTCTTTCTCCCTCCGAAAAAATATTCGTAGTGAAAGGATTGACAAGAAAATCAAGTATATTGCGAAGTATCACTACAAAAAGTAGTACGCGAAGTTTCAGAATGATTTTGTTGGCAGAAAAAAAGTTACACAGGACTTGATTTGAAAATTTACGAAATTTGAACTTTTACTCGAGAATCATGGTAACGTCTTCCACGTTCTCGCTTATTATTGTTTCGATACAAGCATCGAATCTTGAGTGAGAAGGATGCAGTAACCATGAGAGTGAAAGAGACAGTTGAAGCGATATTGCCAAAATTATGCATGTTATTTTCGATATTTCCACGAACGATATCACAGAAATGTTTATTTTATATGGTCCAAAAAAAGCTTCATGAGTTCAGGACGCAATATCTTTATAAAATAATTGAAAACTCGTTCGAAATAAGAGTTTGAATCCGTTTAATTTTGGTCGCGTGCAGTTGGCAGCAGATTTGAAATGCAATACTTAAATATAGAGCACAGTAATACCACAATGAAAAAACTTAATCTTTCTCCAGTACAACCTAAATTATTATTAATTCATCCTATAATGCTAAATGTATTCATAAATATTTTTTTCTTCCTCCTCACGTATCTGGCTTGAGAGGGGTAATTTTTGGAAATAAATTTTATTTCCCTTCGAAGGCAGGGAAATTTGGTGAAGATTAATAATTTTACTTGGAGAGGGCATTTTTTTAAATGGGACGGAATCTTTTCAAAATGATTGTGATTCGGATTTAGAAGGGAGGAATTTAAAAATATCCTTTTTCCACTTTAAAATGCGTCACAATTTGAAAAACTCACTTTTCAATTTTGAATTAAGGAAGTATTTCAAGCAGTTCTTAGAGTAGAAGTAGTATCTCGAAGAGACATATTTGTAAATCATGATAGAAGAATTGTTTACATCGTTTATAGCTAATTTTTCCTTTTTAAGAAATGGTAGAAGATTTTTGACGTCCCACGGTCATCATATATTAATTCAATAATAAAAATGAAAACAAAGTTGGAAAATTTCCTTTTTTTCCGAATTCGGAAATCTTTTTATTTTCGATTAAAAAACTTCCATTTTCTATTCACGACGTTTCGGTGACAGTGCTAACCTTTCTCAAGTATGAGTAATCTAGATAAGTTAATATGAATATAAAAGTTTAAGTGTTAAAAAAAGAAAACATTTACAATGGATTTAATTCTTTGTTAACAGTTTAAGAATATTATGTTACCTGGGAAGTGTGAAGCGAAGTCAAGGTATAAAATATAAAACATCGAAGTTAGATAAGTCAAAACAAAACGTCAAAAGTATAAAAGACATGTACGAAGTCTCCAAAATTATTTTGGAGACTTTTAAATAATAAGATCACATTGCTTCTGATGATGTTGGGAAGAATACAGAAGGTAAACAAATAGTAATAGGAACATAGTGTGATGTTAAAAACGAAAGTGTAAAGGTCGTTTTTCAAGGAAAAACCACTGATGATGAAGCACATTAGAACTAAAATTTAAGAATTCAGAATTTTAGAATTTGATATAGTAAAATGGGTATTATTTCATAATGCTCTGTTAGATTTTATTCATAATAAGAATTTCTGTCTGTAAATTAACTAATGTGTAAGATATTTTTCGATGAAAATGGATTCAATAATACGTCTTTGAAAAGTATTTTTTTCCTTAGCTAAAATATTTATGTTTTTAAAATCAAAGTAATGATCAAATTCCCGAAAATGTTGTGCTAAGCCGGTATTGAAGTTCCCAACTTCACAATCTCTCTTATGTTCAGTAATTCTGGCCCTGAACATAAGGTAAAGTGACTTTTATATCAAAATTGTTATGGGTGTCAATCCAATTATTTTGTTTATTACTATCATTATAAATTTCATGAATACGTTCAGTGATAATGTCATTAACTAAATCGAGCGGATAGTTGTTTTGTAATAAAGTTATTTTCAATTGTTTTAATTCCATTGTTTCCATGTTTTCCATGTTTTAATTCCATTGAAAACTTATCTGGTGTTGTTCATTGAATAAAATGCAAATGTTGCAATTAAGTTTGCATAGGTGAAACTGGCAGGAGACTAAAAACCAGAATTACTGATCATAAGAGAGATTTTGAAGTTGGAAACTTTAATACTGGGTTAGCACAACATTCTTGGAAATTTGATCATTACTTTGATTTTGATTTTAAAAACATGAAAATTTTAGCTAAGGAAAAAAATACTTATCAAAGACGTATTATTGAATCCATTTCCATCCAAAAATATCTTAACACATCAGGTAATTTACAGACAGAAATTCTTATTATAAATAAAATCTACCAGAGCATTAAAAAATAATATCCATTTTACCATATCGAATTCTAAAATTTTGAATTCTTAAATTTTAGTTCTAATGTGCTTCATCATCAGTGGTTTTTCCTTGAAAACCGACCTTTACATTTTCAATTTTAACATCACACTACGTTTCTATTACCATTTGTTGACTATCTGTATTTCTCCCAACATCATCAGAAGTAATGTGATTTTATTATTTAAAAGTCTCCAAAAAAATTTTGGAGACTTCATACATGACTTTTATACTTTTGACGTTTTGTTTTTACTTATCTGATTTCGATGTTTTACATTTTATACCTTGACTTCGCTTCACACTTCCCAGGTAACATAATGTTTTTAAACTGTTAACAAAGCATTATATCGATTGTAAATGTTTTCTTTTTTTAATACTAAAACTTTTATATTTATATTAATTTATCTAGATTACTCATACTTAAAAAAGGTGCGCACTGTCACCGAAACGTCGTCAATAGAAAATGGAGGTGTTTTAATCGGAAATAAAAAATTTCCGAGTTCGGGAAGAAAGGCAAATTTCAAACTTTGTTTTCTTTTTTCTTTTTGATTTGATATATGATGACCGTAAGACGGAAAGAATCCACTACCATTTTTTGAAGAATTTCCGGTCGAAGAAAAATCATCTGGATCGTTTTTATCGTTTCACATGAATACACTTATTTTTTCCTTCTTAGTTAGAAAATCAACCGCACTGGAAGTCCATAAATAGTCATTCTGTGCAACTCTGTTCCTAGAATAACGCTCGTGGACGAGACGGTCTGAGGGGTTTGAATAGAAGCAGAACAATGTATATTTACGTTTCAGTGCGCGCGTTGATCGCCCAAGGCCCTTCGATAGTAACACCCGAAACTCAACTATGTGCGGACTTCCAGTGAACTTGGTTAAAAAATGATATATTTAGTTGGAAGTTTTTTTGTCGAAAATGCATTTTTTTTAAAGTTCACCTCTGGTTGAATATGCCATCACTTTGTTAATAATCAATTCATCTTATGGTATATGATTTAGATATTTAGTTAAATATTGATTTTCAAATGTAAAAATTATACTATGTTACGCTTGAAAATCCAGGTCCCGTCCGATCACTGAAGTTAAGTAGCATTGAGCGCGGTTAGTGCTTGTGAGCTAAATATTTTATCCAATCTCGTTACAAAGTATTACGAAACATATTTTTTGCCCGAATACATTGAAAAAGCGCCTTGTCGTCCATGTATATCTGGCGCAAAATGGCGGATTGCAGGCCGCTGACAAAGCGAGCGGAAAAGTACTTTACCGCCCGCTACAGCGGGCGGTAAAGTACTTTCCCGCCCGCTTGGCTGGTCGCGGCAGGTTTTTACA
>WSXT02176945.1:0-21755 GCA_011762715.2 Neuroterus valhalla | reverse complement strand
GCTCGCTTCGCTCGCGCGTCAAACGAATGCTCATTCATAATCGACCATTTTCTCCACTCGTTGTACAATATACTATAATTGGCAATGAGCAAATTCTGTACATGTCAACCGCCGGCCTGCATGATTAAAAATGTATTCGTCTAACGTTTTCGATTTTTAAATTACAGTTTAAATTTGCCATTCATTAGGAATGTCGCTTTTTGGAACTTTTATATCCTTTTTTTTAACCTTAATAGTTAGTAGTGGAGCTTCTGATGAATGGAGAAACTTCTAAAATTCAAAGTAGAGCAATGTGTATTGACTAAAAGGACTTTAAAATTAAACTGCATCAAATTTTCAGAACAACATAAGCAACATTAAAAATTTGAACTAATTTTTTCAGTTAGTTCAGAGATTATATTTATTAATATTTCTACTTGATTAATTAAAATCTGCATCAAAATTTTTATAATTTTCTAAAATAGGCTATAACTTAGAAAACTCATTATAAATCTGCACAACTCAATATAAAATTAATTTTCTTCGATGGTTTTATGGAATAATATTGAATTCCTGTACCTGAATGTTTTCATCTTTATTGTAACCTGACAATATGTCCAATATTTTATGATTTTTTCCCGTGCTTCAACTGAACATGACACAGATGACACATTGGTGTAATTTCTCACTCTGCTCTTAGCCTATCAAAATAGTAAATATGAAAAAATTAAATTTTATAAATCAAATTGAATAAAAATAATAAGTGAGTGTACACAGTGACTGTAACAAGTTACTTTAATTGGAATTTTGAAATAAACTGTTCCTAACAGTCTAGTTTTGAAATCTGACCGCGTCACGCGCGTGCACAGTAAAACGCATGCGCTAGTATCAGCGCCATTTTTATTATTT
Organism: Neuroterus valhalla; assembly: GCA_011762715.2. NCBI lineage: Eukaryota > Metazoa > Arthropoda > Insecta > Hymenoptera > Cynipidae > Neuroterus > Neuroterus valhalla. Next base: position 20,867 of record WSXT02176945.1, on the reverse strand, counting down.
TTTAATTGACAGTTGGCGGCACTGTTTTGTGTGTGCATCAGTCGTAGGGTGGTCGTAGGAGAGTGACTTGAGTGAAGCTTTTGTTGTCTCTTTTGGCAAGTGTGTCTGAAGCCTGCCATTTTCCGATTGTTCCATATTTTTAATCCGTTACCTCGTGATTCTGACAAACGTAAGTTATCGCTTTTTTTTTCGTCAGTAAATACAACCGCGTGCGACGCCTATTTCTCGGAATGCAAAAGAGAGTTACAATTGTCTGACGCGTCACGAATAGAAGGCTCTCATTACGTGAAAATTTTGCCTAGCACATTGAGACTGCTTAATTGAGAAATTAGCTGATGACATTTATGACACACGTGCCCCCAACTTTTTTCTACTTCCGCGCAGTTGATTGAAAATCTGTTCATTTAGTTTCACAGCTTTCATCTCCTAAAGCAGTTTAATTTCTAGCAACGCCACTGGTTTGTGTCAATTTTACAAATCTTTCATGGAATGCGTCACGAATCGTTAAACGCCTAAATTTTTTGCACAGGCTCACTTTTTAATCTTGTCAGTGATTTCTAACCTATCTTGCAATTTTTCTTAATTTGTATAATATATTTTTCTATCATGGTGCCAAATATATCCTTGGTTCTGGAGCATGAGAGCAGAAACAACAATATAGGGATACAAATTTAGTTTCCAAGTTTTTTTTTTTACAGAAAATGCACTGTGGATCATAAGAAGAAAAACGTGTGGTTTTAATGTCGAGTGATCGGTTCGCGAATTTATTCGCAAGATAAAAATAGTAAAGACTGATTAATTAGCTGTCACGAAAATCTTCGAAATGATGGATATCGACACTCCGGATTTTGCCAACAAGGACGAGGAAATACAGTTCTGGATGGACCTAGCACATCAAATGCATCAAAGGTAATTTCGTTATTTACAATTAGCAATATTATACGCACGCTGCAGCGCACGAGAAACATTGTTCTGACAATCAATTGTATACAAATATGAAGGAATATTATTATCATTACAATTGTAAATCATACACTTCAATCACTCCAACATATAAAGTATTTTTGAGGGGGTATGAGTTCAGAAGTTTTAATTTAGAACATCATAAATTTCTAATAAATAAATTTCGATTGATCAGTTTTCTCATGGGTTTATCCAGAGAGAAACAATTTTTCATCGTTTTACAGATTTATTTGGAGAGGGGGTTCGCAAATGGGAGAGCTACCCAAAGTCCGAAAACAATTTAGTAACTATAGGGAACCTTCATAAATTTGAATTTAAAACTATCATTTCGGACGTTGCGTTTGAAAAATATTTGAGTTTTAACAAAATTTCACATCTTTTGGCTCTCAAAATAAAATTTGAGAATTAAGAATAAGAATTTGTTCTATAATCAGTTATTTAGTTATGCATTGGTTCATTTATTCTCTAAACTATGAAATTTAATTATTTTCAACCCATATATTTATCAAAATTATATCAGTTGTCAAAAAAGTAAATGGCTTCTTTTATTTGAATAATTTTGAGTTATGAAAATATTAGAACTAATCAACTGAAGAATATAATTAGGTAACCTGAGTTAGTTAGTTTTCAAATAATAATTTCAATTCGTCTACAATATTGAAGATTTCAAAGAGATTCAGAAAAATAGATGTGACATTTTCGAGTATTCAATCTGAAACCATTCAATTCTGAACACTGCAAATTTATAGGCATTCTAAACTGTTTAAATCGAAAGACTTTTAATTTAAAATCATAAAACTTTCAATCCTTTTGATTGGAAAGTGTACTATTTTCTAAATTTTCAATATGAAATCAAATTTTAGAATTTGTGCGCGATCTGAGAAAAGGCCCCTTAGCGTCTTGGCGGAGACTTTAGAGGAAAAGGAAAGGAAAGGAAGTCGCTGACGAAAAACGCTTACTGAACAAAAATAAATGTATAAAAAGTCATTTTGCCCTTATAGTCTTCAAGAGCGACGTTTATTTTATCTAAAACGTTCATAATCCATGAAATGATTTTTGGACGCTAAGGACCCTTTTATCAATAATTGAAACGAACCATCCAACCAAAAAAAAAAAAAAAACAGGAGTAAAGAAAAATGAAAAGCTAGTTACTCATTTCTTCTCGATGAAACAATTTTTAAGAAATCAGTTCTGCTTATTCAAGTACCACAATATTTATACTGCGCAGAATGCCTAACTCAGGACATTTTTTGAATCTCAAAAGTATGTTTATCAATCGTTTCATGAATAATTACAGAAAAGATGACGTGGAGCGAGAATTGGAGGAATTTCAAGAAAACTCACAAATGCTTGAGAAGGAGTTGGAAGCGTCTTTAGAACAGGCAGAGAAAACAATCCGAGAACTACAACAAAGGAATTCGAGGCTTGCCAATGAAATAGACCAATTAAGAATCCGACAGGATCAACAATCTTCCGACTGTGCCATGTTCCAAACACAAGCTCAGGAACTACAGGCTCTCCAAGAACAACAGCTCAAATATATCCGAGAATTAGAACAAAAGAATGACGATTTGGAAAGGGCTCACAGGTACGATTCAAAATTTTAATTTTCCACTTTTGGATATACTTCCGAGAAGATGTTTCTTTATAACAAATAAACTTAAATTTTATCTTTTAGAATCACCAAAGCAACCGAGGAAGAAATAGAAGCCAAATTCAACCTTGAAATAGAAAAGAACGCATTACTCGAATCTGAACTAGATGAAAAGGACGGCTTAAAAGTCATAGTACAGAGACTGATGGACGAAATAAGAGGTGTGTTTCAAATTCTCTATTAGATTACAATATTTTTAAGTTTTATTAAGGCTAGAATTTTATTTATTTATTGTTTTGGTTTTCAGATCTCAAGCAAGAAATCCACGTTCAGGAACGACGGCAGCCAGATAACGACAAGACAGCAGATCGAGTTCGAAATCTCGTCGACAGTAACAAACTCCAGGTTGAACTGGAGACGCATACCCCGCCCTCAAGTCCGGTTGCGCGTCAAAATATAACGCCAGTCAACTCCTTAACGCCGCAAACTAAGAGTAAGATTTATTCCGCTTTACGTAAAACCAAGCTTTTATTTACATACGCTTCTAGGAGAAGATCCGCTGCCTCAGCCAAAGTATCTCCTTCGCGACCGAAAGAATAATCTATTTCAATCAATTTCATTTCTCCCTAATGAAAATGGCGATTTTATTTTTATTTTTTTACTGTGATTGACCCTTCGTCGTGTACATAAGTTTCTTCATGAACGGTTAACTACTTTATTTTATGACTTCATCCGTGTTCAATATGAGTTTCTATTATTTTCTATTTTGTTGTCAATAAATTATGGAAACCGAATAAAGAAGCTTCTACCAAATATGATTTTATGGAACACTGATTTGTAGCTTTTTTTTACATTTTTTACATCTTTATTAAGTCTCGAATAACCAAATTTGGATAAAATTACTGGATAAGACTTTTTATTCTAGAGTTAATGTATGCGTCTCTTTCGAGCAAAAATGTGTACATTTTCTCTTTGAATTAGTAGAAACAATCAGAGTGATACATTTCTTTCAATATTGGAAATTATTCAGACATTTTCTCGTGCTGGTATGAATTTTAATGATTAAGTAACACTTCTCTTTCCTATTTGCCATCAGTTGCAAATGGCGTGGGGGGAGTGATTGGAAACAACAATAATAACAACATGAACCCCCCATTGGCACCTTGCACGAGAATACTAGCCATGAACATGATTGGTGACCTCATGAGAAAAGTTGGGGTAAGTATAGAAACTCATCAAAAGATGAATCGATGTATCTGAAATGTATCCTCTCGTAGGAGGCACGCAGTTCTTGCACGGCTTCTTCTTGTCAGGGATGGGCCGTATTTGTTAATTGTACACCCTTACATTTAAATATTACTTGCTTTTTTCCTTTTTTTTTTTAGGTGTCAATACTTGGCATAAAAAAAGCATCACAGCCTATTTTTTACATTTTATTTAGATAAAATTAAACTTTGTAGGTATCATTATATTGCTTAAGATTTTTATAATTTTTTGAAATTTATTTAAAACCAAAAGTTTCGGTGCATGCTGGAAGGTTTATTTTGTATCATAGTTCGCGAAATTAACTATAATAAAGTTTCTTTTTTTTTTTTAATTTGTAATTAGAGTCCTTTTTTCAGTTCGCCCATCCCTGAATATGACCACGTATATCTGCATTTAAAGATAAATAAGTTCGAAACGTATTTTCTGAATCTCGTAATATTATTTTCATTTGAATGCGATTGTTCAATTTCTTTTCTTTGAAACGAGGTTTCCTCACTAATCCCTATGCATCGTTTTTGAATGTTTATGTTTTGTACATGCCGCATAATAACTCTCTCAAGTTCGGATTAATAATGTTTATAAATTCGAATGTTCCGCAGCCTTTGTTATAAAATTGTTGAGTTCACAGTAATCTTATTTTTCTCGATATGTCGAGATTAACGTTTTATAAAAGCAAGTTTGGAATTCTTCCGATTCTTTTGTCGCATGTATCTCTAATTTATTCGTAACTTGGATGATTCTTTCAGTAGTTTCAAAAATTGATCCTCAGAATTTTAGGCTCTTTATTGAATTATCACAAATTAGTAGACTTCAAAATTCCAATGATATTTCAAAACTTTGAGCTCAAAAAATGGAGTTGCTTACAGATGTTAATAATTTATTATTTTTATTCCTTAAATCTGATTTAGAATTTTCTTGGTTACAAATCTAAAGAGAAATTTTGAATGTTGTGTATATTGAAATTAAATACTCTGAATTTTGAAGGCTTTCTCATTTAAAATTTGTTCAACATTGTATGAGTGTAACTAGAGTTTCAAAAGATTTCAATTTTTGATTGAAAAAAATTCTCTCGACTTCAAAGAGTTGCAATCTGGATTTTCTAAATTCAAAACCGTTTTAAATTCAAATGTCTATACTCTTAGAGGATTCGAAAATTCACTGAAATCGCTTTCTAAATCAAATATTCTGAATTTTGATAATTTCAAATATAAAAACTTCCTCATTCAGATTTTGTTATTCTAACTATAATAATTTGTTTTGTGCTTTCAAGTTTGATTATTTCAAATTATGATTTTGTTTGTCATAGGAAATAAGGCAATGATAATAACAATAAAACTTTTAAATACAAACTGTTTTAATAATACGAAAAATAGGTTGTAGCTACAAGTAATGGTTCAGCCTGCATAAAACTTCCAGAAGGACTTTTTTATATGAGCACACTCTTTTTTTTAACATTGTACGCACCCAAAAAATTGGGGTTTGCATTAGAGCAACTTTCCATTTTTTCGAAATTCGTCCAGAAAGCAAATTCAAATTTAATAAAAAACACCACTTTCTTATTTTATTCAGTATTTCTTGTTGATTTGTAATTATATAAAGCAGACGTTCTGTAAGTTTTTTGTAGGCCAAATTATTTTTGTTGGCATGAGAATTTGCGTTTTGAAAAATCAATTTTTTGAATATAACTTGCGAACCATGCAATAAATCATAGCAGCTCATTTAGTAGAACTTTTAAAAATGAGTAAAGTTTCTACTTACCACTTTGTCGAATCGGTCTTTGTAAGAAAAATAGGGTTTGCCCTGCGCAAAGATCACAGAATGTCTTCCTTATAGAAGTACCGATCCAGCAAAGGAAGAAGGTGAGGTTTTTGAGATAATGTACTCAGAATATTTTAAGAAATATCAACGCCATTTCGTTAATTTTAAAAATTATTCCAGTTTTCTGAGGGTTTTGAAAGACGACAATTTCCCTCAATTGATTAAAAAGAAAACGGAAGTATCCCACTTACGTCAAAAGTTATTGAGGTCTGAAGAAAATATGGTGTTTTTTGGTTAGCAACCCTTAAATTTCAAATACTTATAACTTTGCGAAAATGATTTTTCCATCAAAACTGTGAAATACATGTCTTATTTCCTCTGAAAAACAACATATTAAAGAGGCGAATGAGTCTGTAAATTGGGAGTTGCACTGCCTTCCTAATTAAGAATTGATTCGGTCTTCTCATTTGAAACCTCTCAAATTTGACGATCAAAAATTGTAAGATTTTCAGAATTTAGAAATTAAACGCACATGATTTTTTCCTAAATTTTTCAAGTTTCTGAATTTGGAAGCTTTTAAATAAGGATATTTTGGTAATTCATCAAAGAAATGTTAACTTTACAGCATCTAATGCCAAAAAATCAATCGGGGTCTCTTATATTCTACTTTCCTTTCTTATTTTTTCCATATCTGAATATTCCCCAAATTTGGTTTTATTGCTCGAATAAATAAATTAATATGCAATCAGAGTAAAATGAATAGATTTTTAAAGTCCCAGTAGATTTAGCAAATTAAGAGCATGTTTTTCCCCATTTTTGTACCCGTCTTTTTTTAAGGAATACTCTCGTCCCCAATTTGTATCCGTTTTTTTTTGCAAGCTCGTTACCCATTTTTGTCCCCGTTTTTGGTAGTTAGTGTGACGTAGCTGGTGTTTTGGTAGCTTGACAGGTGGGTCTGTACAGACTGTAGGAGGGTGAAGTGCTCATGTCCTGGTGGAAAAAAGACGAATCCCCCAGCGACTACAAAACCACAATCTGTGCAATTAGATGCATCGGTCCAGTGTATCAGGCGGCAACCTAAACCAACCATTTGCTGACCGTTTGCACTACGACCCTCCCAACTTCCTTCGAATCAGGTTTTCATTTTGGTTTCAATTTTTTGTTTGCATGATTTTGCCTTCTCAAGCCCAACCTTGTGTTCTTCCCTTGAAACTGCTACGTAAACATTTTTCTATCCAAATTCTAACTATGAATCTAATCCTCAATCTAATTTTCTTCTTAACCATAATAACGCTACGCTTTTGCAAAATTGACATTTCAAAACCCGGGTAATTAACTGATGGATAAACGTGGTCATCTGTCGTTACTAATTGTAGGTAGTTGTCACCCATTGTTTTACGAAGAAGATTTATATTTCGTAATTGAAGAGTCAGTCATTCTTTCTTTAATCTGATTATTTATATATTTAATCTCCATTATTTATCAAATGATCCGATCAATTTCATGAGAATGTTAGTGTTAATTTTTTTCATTCGATTTCAGAGCGAATGACTCCTCGTCTCAAAGTTTTGATAAATAAGAGTTCCAGAGCCAAAGTTGTGTTATGCTTTTCATTTGATAGAATTCGTATATTTTCATGAGTTTAGAGGCAAAACAAAAAATTAATGATTGGATGGTTTTTGCCTTACAGAAGGCTTCTATTTGATTTCATTTTTGAGTTAATATTTGAATTTATATTTTTAACTTTTCTTTTGCAATGATTCGGAATTTGAAGAATGATATAGCTCTTTGAGAAAAATCAATTTCTTCATAGAAACAAACAAAAAGTAATTATTTATCCCCTGAATTTTCGCACTGTTTTTTGGAGCTGTTGTCTTATTGGTTTTTTTATATTGAAATTTTTAGAAGAGATTGAATTACATATTTTTTGAATACAAACTATTTGGACCTTTCGCATTAAAAAATTGTCCATTTAGTTAAGCATTTCAAATAGAAAAGTTGTATTGCAAAACTTGAAATGCTTTAATTTTTAATTCATCGAAGACTTTTAATTTCCCTTGATCAATCTTTTTGAAATAAACAAACATTCTGAATGAATCTAGATATTAACTTAGTTAAATTTAGAAATTCTGAAAATTCCAATACAAAATCTCAGATTTGATATTTCAAGCACATAAACTTTCTTCTTTCCTTTTTTATAAAGCGCTCATCTCTCAAATTCATTCAAATTTTTTTAATCCCATTATGCTTTATATTAAACATATCCGTTTTATCAACAATATACTTCTCTCTGAAAAAATTCAGTGAATTTGTCAACCGGAAATGTTGAAATCAGTTTATCAGAAAAAAATTAAGTCTCATATTTTTCGAACACTGCTTACTCATCAAATATGAATAAAATTCTAAACATTTATGTCTTCATTTGAAAACAATTTTTAGCGAAAATCCAGTATTAATCGTTTTTGCATTTTTGAAATACAGGCACTGGAGAATAAACTGAACACCTGTCGCAATGCCTCTCGGGAGGATCAAGCAGTTCGAGATCTCTACAGGTAACGCTTAATTAACCATTTGATAACTTAGGCTCTTTTTGTGTTCGTGTGAAAATTCGTCCATCCGCGATCCTCGATGCATGTTCTGTGATTCGAAATTAGCAGTCATTAACGTCGAAAATCGAGACGCTTCCTCTGAAGCTAATTGTAAAAGCGAACTCCTCGATGAGGAACGAAGCATTTTTTTTTGCTTTTTAGATATTTTTTTTAGTGATTTTAGATCCAATTTTAGATCCTTTTCATTCATGCACAACTAGCTGAATTTTAATTTTAACGAGGGTTAAAAAACGAGGGGTTGTTAAGTATTACAAGCATTTTCTCATTCTCAAAAATCATTTGTAATTATTCTTTAATAGCAAGGAGTTCATGCAATTGAGTCAGTGTTTATTCTTCAGTTTGTTGTAAGAATACTGTAAAAAGTAGAGTAGCTCTTTTGAAACTTTTCACCTTAGCGTAGTTTTTACAAGTTTAAAGTAACTTATTCTATTCATTAACTCTAGTGTAATTATGTAGATAATGGCCCTTTTCTGTTTTCTATTTTCTTCATATCAGGGTTTCGACTTCGTCAAAAGATCTCGAATCCGAATTCGAAAAATTAAAATGTTCTACTTTTTAATTTAAAAGCCGTTCAATTTCAAAATAATAATTCCTGACCATTCCTTATCGAAAAACATTAGAGCCGAGACCCTGTAAAAAAAAAATTCCATTGTAGAATTAATTAATACTGTTAAATTACTTGTACCAACATCCGTCGCATGTCCATCTATTAGTAATATTGAATGTAACATTTATTGTGCACCATATATTTTGGCGTAAGAATCCCCTCAGAGAGACAAATTTTATTTTGCACTAGCAATGGAGTTTGCTACTATCTCAATTTTATCTTAACCCTCATTTTTTTAAATCCTGTTATTTATGCAATTAAAAACACCACAAGAAGCGAGTTTAATCAATAAACTTTCCTCAAACTTAATATTTGGTGAATTTTAAACTCTATATAAATAAGCTCTCTGTTGGGATTTTAAAAAATGATACCAGTGTGACATTATCAAATTTATGTAGTGCAATATCTGTCCACGAGTACAATTTAGATTATTCTTTAATTATAACGAAATGTGAATGATTTTAATCGATCAAGTCACGTAACTGCCTCGATTATTTTCTGTAAAAATATTTTAAACTCGACAAAACAAACTGGCGGTCCTAATTCTACGGATTTCTTCATTTTTTTGTAAAAACTTATTCTATCAGTTTCTAGTTTTTTAATTTAAAATCGGAGAAATCCTCGGATTAAAACTTCCCTCCATTTTTCTTTATTATATATAATATATATTTTAACAATTGGACTTCTTAAATTGTATGATATCTTTTGTGAACTACGAGCATGTTCGAAATAAATGTTTTATCTCTTCTAATCTGTCAGTCTGTGTGTTTATGTTTTGTGCACGACGTAATTTTCTGTGTCACCTGTCTAATATAAAAACTCATTTTTTCCATCCAACACATATTTGTGTGTCTTTGCATGATGCCTTTGTGTGTAGACCCTAAAAATAAAATTGTTGACTGAAAACCATTGCGTTTGTTCAATTAGGACAAGAAGGCAGGTGCGAGGTTTAGCTACAGGCAACAACAACCACATTCGATTGTAAATTGTCTTCGGATCAACTTTGAGCTGTACTGAATCTTAGATTAGATTTGACGCAGTTGAAATGCGAGCGAGAAAATTTTGCGATATAGGTCGCGAACCCCTGGACTATTAAACTTTATTTCTCTTAACAAGAGTCGTGTGGGTCCCAGTCAAGAAGTGAAAATTGAAACTCAAATTGACGATCTTCTTGTAGAAAGAAACAATTTTATTTATTCTTATATTTATGTATCTATTTCCAAACTCTTGCAATATCGTACTTTAAATGCGACTCAAGTTCTTCCTTGCAGAAAGAATTTTTGCGATTTTATATTTCAATATATTATTGACAGCAATGAAAGAATCAAGCGATAAATGTTACAATCAATATTTGGAGTTATTGAACTTTTTTGATTCTTTTCTATGAGCCTCGTTACACTTTCAGTTTTCAATTTTTCTCTGCAAGGGCGTGTTTCGTTTAAGGTGAATTCAAAGTTATATTTTCATAGATAAATTCAATCTTTCTGCTCCGTGAGATTTTTAATGATTTTATTTTCTTAACTTTCCTAATTTCTGTAATTGTGTAGATTTTTCGAGATTTTGTTAACGTTTACTTTTGTCTGTAAAAGAATTTCAATTTTGCTTCCAGTTAACATTTTCATTTCCAATTTTAATTGATTTTAACTCCGACTTTGCTGATTTTTAGTCACTTCTGTGGATTTTATAGAATTTTGGACAGATTGTGAATGACTAGGATTTTTGTAAATACAAACTATGAGTGTCAATGTATAACAGCCCAGAAATTTGTAAATTGCGTTAGCTATAGTTGTTTCTGTGTTGTAGATATTTATGACGTCCAGTGAATTAGTTGTTGAATTAGTTTTCTAAGAAGAAAGTTTTTTAAAGCATAGTAAAAGTGTAGATTAGCACACTTTTAGATTCACTCTTCGAGTCTGAGAACGAACAGGAACTTTTGTAATGGCGCATTAAAAGGGTTTAATAAAAACTTAGTAATTGAAGAGACTTATTCAGAAACGATGAAAAGAAAACTGTATTTTTCATAGGATGACTGGATGTTTTTGAATCCTGAGAGGTCTTACGAATAGAAGTGAGTAAATTAGAATAAAAATTGATTTTCTTCGTTTCTGTTTTCAAGGATAGGAACCGTTTGTGCGTGCTTTTCTGATCAAGTAGATATTTTATTTGTAAGACTTCAAGTTTGAAAAATATTGTGCGGCAGTAAAAAGCTACGATTTTTTTATGCAAAACGATATTGTAGGTCGAAGGAAATAGTGAGGTATATTTTAATACGAAGCATAAGTCTGGGTGCTTCTTTTCTAGGAAATTCTCATTTTCACTTGAGAAACTTTATATATCCCAGGATATGTTCCATTTATTTCAATTTTTTCCTCTGAATTCCTACATTCTGAAAACAAGCATTTTCCCGGAAAAACTGAATATCTAAATTCATGGAAATGTTATGTATTTATCTTGAGATTCACACCCATTACTCAATAAAATAAAACTATATTTATAATTACCTATAAATCATATTCAAGTGAAAAAAGAATCATTGTAAGAATCACTGTAATAGAAACCTAGATCAGTTTTTTTACCATCTACAAACCGTTCTTTCTTAAATGTTTATTTGCGATTAAAACTAAAATTAGGAATTTCGAAAATATTCTATCAATTCCATCTAAAGGAGAATATATTATTCAAGTCAGTATTTCTGGTATGTATTAAATAAAAATCGCATGCAGTTAGTAACAAAATTATGGCTTGGTTTTGTATCAAGTATTTTTTTTACGGCTCCAGGCTGGCTCTGCTAAATATTAAATCGTAGTAGCTAAATTGTGATATAATCTACACTAAATCGAGTGGCAATAATTGTCATTAATATCTCTGTAGAAAATGTTCCAACATTTAAGTTGCTCTAGCTGTATGCTGCGTGGGATCATTTATAGAATAAAGCCGATGAAAATGGATATCTGAATATATTCTATCCTCTTATTCCTTATTTAATGAAATTCATTTTCATAAGAAATAAAGGGAAAAGTTTAAGGAGGGTATTTTCATCAAAATCATTTTTAACTTGCAATAAATAAATTTTGCAAACATAGAATGGATCGAAAGGAATTCAAAGGCACTACAGAAACATAAATGATCAATGCTCCAACTACATCTTTTAAATGTTATAAACAAATTATAATCGCAGATTTGTGTAATTATATATGTATAGTTTGTGCATAACATTTACATTATTTACAATAATTGAAGCATTGATCATGTATGTTTCTTTGGTGCATTTGGATTCGTTTCAATGCATTCTATATTTGTAGAATTTATTTGTCGCGAATTAAAAAATAACTTTGATGAAAATACCGTCTTTTAGTTTTTCCGTTCACACAGTTTTTTGTAAGAATACAAATAAAAATCCGGTTAGGAGGATCTCCGTAATATAGGCTTACCAGATGCGCTGATTTGTCAGCAAATTTGCTGATTTTTGGCCTTAGTGCGGATATCTGCTATTTCTCACACAAATAGAATTTAGTTTTACAATATATAAGTACATAAGTTCCGTCAAAATACGAAAGGAAGTGTCGAGAATATCACTGTTTGCAGAAACGTGACCGTGAATTTCATAATGTACTATCAAAATTTTTGAAATTTTCATAAATCCTCTGGAAAAAAGATCAAATTCATTTTTAATAATCGATCTGGAAAAATTTTCGAAAGCTCGGAAAATCTGGAAGTCATGGACCGAAATCCATTTTAAATTAGGCAGATTCTACGCTAAAGCTGTAAAATCTCAGGAAAACAAAAAAGGTTTTTTAGGAAAAAATGGGCGCAACATAATTTTTCATATTGAGAAAAAAAATGCCCACAAAGTTACAAGTATCTGAATTTTCACGTCTTTTCCAGAGAAAACAAAAAAGTAATTTCTTCTAAACTCCTATACTTTGAGTTTGATCTAATTAAGATATTCCAACTTTCTTTTCGGATTCCAATTAACTTTACCGTCTTCATTCTATGTCACCCAGACAAAATGTTAAATAAGTAGTTTTTGCTTCATCCATAAACAACTATATTAGAAATGAAAATAGATTTTTTAGAAAACTATTCGGAGTTTAATACGTATATCAGACGAATTTTTTTTCCTAATGATTAATTTACAATGCCTAGGCATTCAGAAATTATTTTGAAAAACCAATTGTAAATGGGTAATGCGCTCTAAGTGACTGAAACAGACTTTTTGGAAACAGTTTCTAAAACGCGCACCCGCAAAACTGGGCAAAAACTGCCCAGGAAACCGGAATATCGCTAGGTCTTCCCGAAAATTAAAAATAGCGACAAATTTGACTATGCCCATTCGAAAGTTATTATCACAATGTAGATACTCAAATCAACAAGACATAATTATCCATCCCATATTTCTTTATGAGCTTTTAATTTTAAAAAATCTTTTATAGATATTCTTCTTCTTCTAATTTTGACAATTTGAAATTTTCTGGGAGACCGCACCTTTTTTATTTCTCCACAAATTATTTGTTATGCCTAAAAATATAATTTTTCTCGCAAAAGTATTTAACACAAGTTTCCTTCACCATTTTGAAATAAATTTTAAGACTGGAGAATGTTCTGTTCCTGAAAATATAATGCTGGAATTTTTCTCGTAAACGATAAGTATTTTCTTGTAGTAGTTTTGTTAGAGGTGCAAACCTTGAGCTCGAATTTTTTTCTTCTGAGAAGATTGCGAAACTTCTATTTTATGAAAAAAAAAAAGAAAAATATCCGGACCACAAAAATTGTTTAGCCCGCATACAACGTAATATTAATGAGAACTGTTTGGAATCTAACATTTTGAAAGCCATTTAATAATAAGAATGTGATAATATTGAAACATTTGCATTTACTAATAATTTTGCAAAAACCTGTTATCTAGATGAAAATTTGAAATGGAACTTCTGTAGCAATACAATAATAATCAATACATCAGGTTGGCGATTTAGTGGACGATTTTCAATCCCCGGTCAAGTTTTTCAATTTCCCCGGTCAATTAAAAGTAACATATTTATATTTGTCGCAAAACGCAAACATTTATATTTATTTATGACGTTCATTCTAAACATTCTTTAACACAGCAGATCAAACATTGCAAAATAAACCAATTTTTGAAAGAATACTCCATTTAAAAAAAAAAATATATCATTTTGGCAGTTAAATAAAATTACCTATAACAAAAAACAACTCATTTTCATCAACAAAAGAAACTTTCGAATAAACCGTTATATAAACTACTAGTAGTGAACCAAAATGAGTAATATTTAAATAAAATCCTAAATGTTAAGTTGAATTTTGAACCAGAAAGAAGAATTTTCAACTGAAATGATGAAACTTTAACTAGAATTATTAAATTCTCGACCAAAAATTGATTTTGTACCAAAAAATACCACTTTCGAACAAAATGTTTGAATTTCAAACTTTTGAAACAATGATTTCCAACCAAAAATGGAATGGTAACATTTTGACTTTGAAAAGTCACCAAACATAAGAGTTCAAAACCAGATGAATTTTTAATTAAAATACAAAAAATTTAACTGAATACCTCAAATGGTGAACCGTAAAGAAGAATTTTCAAACAAGAAAATTGACTTTCGACCGAATAGATAATTTTCTACCAAAAATAGATGTTTGAACGGAATAATTTAATTTTTAATTCAAAAAGACAAATTTCCATTTAAATTGTTGAATTTCGAACCAGAGAAGATCAGTTTTCTACCAAAAATGAAACAGTTAAATTTTCAGTTAGAGAAATTTAATTTTCAACCAAACTGATGAATTTTCAAGTAGAATGATAAATTTTCAACTGGAATAGATGTGTTTTATAAGAAAAATAATCATTTTTGAACATTAAGATTAATTGTAATACGAAAAAAAACGAATTTTCCACGAAGAACGTAATTTCTTGAAAAAATTGTCTAATTTTCCAATTCAAAAATTAATGTTCAACTAAGTACTTGAATTTTCTCCCAAAAAAATAACAGAGTATGTACGTTTCCAACAAGGGGTGCAGTTCAAATTAAAAAAGTTGATTTTCCAACTAAAAAAGGATGAATCCGCAATGAACAATCCAAACAAGCTTTTTATTTCAATTCAGAAATATTTTTTCTTCGAAATACTGCTTCTACTTCAAAAACGGCTTGAAGTACTTTCTTTATTTGAAATTAGGAAGAGGGTACTTTCAAATTGGGAAAGTGATCTTTTCTAATCCCTCTCTTCTTAATCCAAATTATAATTATTTTAGAAAGTTCCCGTTTCATGCAAAAAATTCCCTGTTCCAAGTAAAACTATATTTATTTATCAAAACTTCCTGCCTTAAAATGAAAATCCTAAGTAATTTCTAAAACTTCTTTTCCTAAGTCAGATGAATAAGGAGAAAGCAAATAAAACGTGATAAAATTAATTTTTTTTTTTTTGAAAAAATGATTCTTCCTGTATGTTTGTGCCATCGTCAATCCGATTGTCAAACTTCAGTCAGCTAAATAATTCTCAGAAAGCAATAAATTTACAAAAGGTTCTTCTTATGATGGAAAAAATATAAATTCTTTCTTTCATAAGGTAGAAAGACATATTTAAAAAATTTTAGAATCAGACTCAAGAAACGTTACATTTTTCCAATCAAATGATGTGATACCTAGTCAAGTGAATTCCCGGTCAAAACGCAACCCTGATACATTAATAAGCAAGTAAGGTATATAAAGAAATAAAAAAACCAAAATGCCTATACTTTATATTTATTTAAGAAATTGAGGTTTTCTGCCACACAAGGACTACAATGACCCAAAGTAAGTTCATATAATTTTCTTACAACCAGGTGTTTGTTTAGCTACTCGTTTCACTATAGGATCACACTAAGACAGACCTTATCTAAGGACACACTATTGTGTAAAGTTACAAATACAATTATAATGAGAACGATGATGACCGATGAGAATAGAAATTATGAAAATGACGGCGAAATAACAGTGGAGTCAGTAAAACAAAGAACACAGTTCCTCTACAAAATCTCACTCCCAAATAAAGTTCGTTTTTTTGCTTCAAGAAAGAAAGAAAAGCGTCACTGTAAAACGTAGCACAAAACAAAGTACTTCCGTCTAGAAGATTTCAAATTCGATTCCAATTATGTACTGTTAGTTGAAAGTGGAATTTTTACGGAGCAAGATTTTGAAAGAAATTTGGAATAATTTAAATACAGTTGTTATTCATCAAGGTTGAGATTACGTCAAAATTTTCGACACAAGCTTACTTGAGATCTACGCATCTAATTGTATGGATCGTGTTATTGTATCGATTTACGTTAAAAGTGAAATGCAACGCAATAATATTAAATCGGAATGAAAAGGTTTCATCCATCGTTACGAATATTCATAATTATTACCGATAATAATAGTAAAGGTAATGTGTAAGTTAAGTTCCTTAAGCACGTTCACCACGGATTCGTCGGGCCAACTGGATGTCTTTGGGCATAATGGTTACCCGCTTGGCGTGGATGGCGCACAAGTTGGTGTCTTCGAAAAGACCGACCAAGTATGCTTCGGATGCCTCCTGGAGAGCGCCGATGGCCGCGCTCTGGAAACGAAGATCTGTCTTGAAATCTTGCGCGATTTCACGAACCAGACGCTGGAAAGGCAATTTCCTGATCAACAACTCGGTGGACTTCTGGTATCTTCGGATTTCTCGAAGAGCTACCGTACCGGGCCTGTAAAAGAACATTTTGGTCAATAATTGTTCTTTTTTTGTTCCCAAAAACGTTTAGAAGTTCGAAATACTTAATCTGTTGTTCTTTATGAAAGTGAGTTTAAATTTCAGAATTTTCAGAAATATGAATTACCTGTAACGATGGGGTTTTTTTACACCTCCAGTGGATGGCGCACTTTTACGTGCCGCCTTGGTCGCTAGCTGCTTCCTGGGGGCTTTTCCTCCCGTAGATTTACGTGCGGTCTGCTTGGTACGAGCCATTATTTAGTCTGAAATAAGGAAGTAAATTACATGTACTTAAATATAAATATATAATGGGAGAATTTCTTTCCAAAACTGAATATTGAAATAACAGATGTCTTTCAAATAATTTTTTACATAAAAGATTATTAGAAATGTCTTCCTCCAAAATAGGATGAGTAATGTAGAAAAACCAAAACAAATGATAAACAGAAGACCGAATCAATTTACAACATGCATGTTCATGAGGAATCGCGTTTTTTATTGTTTCAGAATATCTAGTTTTTCAAAATCCATAAAGAAAAAATTTTTTTATAGCACCACCTGTCCTACCTAATATTAAAATTTTTTCTTCTTGATTTTATAGCCTCCTTACAATAAGTTTCAAATATTTTCGATATTTTTTCAAAACCTAGGCCTTTTTGCTTCTTTTTTAATATAGATTTTGAGGATGTATATGTTCAGTTCGTCAAAAGGTTTTAATTTTTTGAAAAATTGAAACACGAAATTCTCTCAAAAATGTTATGCAGCTTTTAACGGATTATACTGTTACGTTTCATATTCCCGATAAAAAAATAAATAAATACCAGTACAATCATTGCGAGAACAGTGATGATGAACGAAATTTTGTCTCCATCGGAATGAAAATACACCCCAGGTTAGAATTTGAAGGTGAGTTTCCTTCATATTAATTATTAATTCAATGATGCAATATCGTAATCGTAATATAAATTATTTGACTTCGATATTTTAATATTGACAGTAGACTATTGATATATCAATACCGACTGTTGCTGCAAGTTTTTCCAATATATGTATTAATTTAAAATTTTATTAACGATATGTGTTCATATTGATTCAACAAAGGGAGTTTATACTATACGGTTGGATTTTTTTGATCCAGTAATTCTAGTATGATTGTTTATAAAAAGCTGCATTATTCATTACATCCCTTTTTATATTTCCATGCAAAGTATACTACACAAAATAATAATAGAATCTAAATTTAAGACTGAAAAATATTTGTTGTAACATTTGTTTTTGGGAATTTAAAGCCTATGGTATCACAATTGAAATGACCGGGAATTGGAAAAAATAAACGGGAAATTATAAATTAACAATTGATTTCTATTCAAATGTTGTAAGTCCAAAATATTCCGATAATACTTCTTTAATATAAAACTCTTGAGCATTTCAGTCATAAGATATCAGAGCTGCTACCAAGAAAACGCGTATCGATCTGCCGAAATTCAAGCCAGTACATAGAATTCACTTCAAAAGATACATAACTCCTCTAAAATTCCTTTCACAACTCTTAATTCATCAACTCATTTGAAATGGGCTTTGATCGAAAAAACAAACAACAATACTGTTCAATATGAAGCCTTCCTCTCATACATTTCATACTCCGTCATAGATTTGCATGAAATTCAGGAGAAATAGAAGTCAGAGACTAGGGTAGATGAACCTCAAACATAACACTCCCCCCTATACACTTCCACAGCTCATGCGTCACAGTCTGCAGCAAGCGTCTGTGTAGGCGTAGAGGTGTTCAGGCGTTAGCAGTCCTAACCTAGAGACTACCAGACACAAAGGGAGGGGTCAAAATAAACATAAAGTGGGGGAGGTTCTCGTACATCACAGTGGGAGTCGAACCCGTTGTGACTTGTGCAGCGGAACCGCGTTCTGAGGAACAGAACGCCATTGCGTTGCGCAATGCACTAACTTTCGTTCCTCTCGCAACCTCCAAGAAAGTCTCGCCGCCGAAGAAAACTTCACCAGCACATTTTCATACCCTACACCGCCCTTTTCGGCACCAAAAATTTTCCCAGTCTCATTTTCACGAAAAATAACAAAATTTAACACCCAGAAACCACACGGACAATACAGCTCGAGGACGTCGACCGTTCTTCCACACAGCATTCCCTCTAAACCAAACGGCGAACGTCAATCACAAAATGGTGGCGACGACACCAAAACGCTTTGCCGCGAAAACGCGTGACTTTTCCGCCAATTTTCCGGTATTATCGGGCGGAGGATAAATGAAAAACACTTTACTCTTTTTACAAGACACAAGATAACAAGTTTGATGCAAGTTTTGAGTTGTTTACTCACCTTTGTAACGAGAAATGTCACTAAACACACGGAGGTGGTATACAACGTTTCCTTCTTCTTCAATGGCAGTGGACGCTCTCCTTGCTCTCTACTCAACCGATGCACACAACTGAACTCCCTTGTCCCTTCCCGCCCCCCTAGAAATTAAATAGCGCAGACCAAGGCAAACCTGGACCAATCGCCAAACAGAAACCGGCGGCGATCTCAGTTCGCAGGTAACTGATTGGCCACGATGCTGATCTAATTGTTGCTATTTGCAGTCCTAATAAATGAATGTCAAATTCACCGGATTTTAGGCTTTTAGCAAATTCAAACAGACGCCTCCTTCTCCAGCCCCCCGTACGAATTCCACGTAGGCTCAACTAACTAAAGTATCGATCGGAGAGACGATCACCTTACTTCCGCTTTCCCGAATGATAACTGATTGCTCTAATTACTAATTCCAGTGATCAATCAATCACCCTTCAGCCTCTGGAAAAATGAACAGAAATTGAACAATGGATAATTGAAAATAACTAGGAAGCATGAAGAGATATATTAGCAATTGGAACGCTATCGATATTCAATGTATTTTGACATAGTTTTAGAAATATGAAGAAACCAACTGAATAAATTAATAAGAACTTATTATGGAATGAGAATGAAATTCCTTTTGCGGACTTCTTAGGTTTTTGGATCCCTACTTGAGTTATCAAAATTGATGAGAATCTAAATTACATTTATAACGTACATAGTTACTGAGGAGTTTTCTTAATCAGCGAACAAATCTAACCTCAAATTCTTAGTAAATATAGCAACATGATTGTGCTCTTATTTGCACATCATATTATGATATAGATATTATTGAGGGTGAAAGGGAAATAAATAATGAACATTTTCGCCTTTCGAAGGTTTATATAACGTTTTTATGAACTGGAAAACATTTTATTCACGATAAACCAACGAAGTGTTATTTTACTTCAGAATGACAAAAATTGGAATTCCGCTCATAATCTTAACGAAAAATCAATATTTATGCCATCAATTTGTTCTAAAATGTCTTGAAATAGTTTATTTTTAACAAAATATCAGTATTTGGTATTTTCAGATAATTGCCCAAATGCAGAGAATAAAAAACCCAGCACTGTAGTAAGTGGGGGAGGGGCCCCAGGAGTAATGTTATTGTTGAATATTAATTGTATTCACGTTTCACTAAATATTGATAAACAATATACAACTTGAATTTTATTCACACAAATATGTTTTTTTCAGACAGATGCATAATAGTAAATATATGTAGAAATTCTGAAAACAGGAATAAGATACGTCGAGTTATCGTTCGCCTGGATCACGGTCGTGCCTGGATACGCACAAAATTTCATTTGTAACAGCTGAGACATCAAATGTTTTTCGCACCTTTTTGAAAATTTTAAGTCACTAAAATCATCAAATTCTGAAATAATATCTTTGTCTAAACCTACTTCATTCAAAAAAAGCATCGATTTTGTTCGACATTTTGAGTTTCAATGTACGTTCAAGACGATGTAGAATATAGATACTTGCAGAATGGAAATGTAAACCTAACAATATAGAGTTTTATATACCCTGTCGAAAGTTTCAGTTAGGAATTTATTCAGAATATTTCCGAAATCTTCATCCGAAAAAAATTCCTCAATCTCGTTCGAAAATCAATTCCGCCTCAAGTCGATTTAACACAAAAAATTCCAACTCAAATGAATCCGAACTCGGATTAATCCAAACGATTTTCATTCCAAATGAATCTGATTCAACCCAAACTCTGATTCATTCGGATCGAAAGTTCAGTTTGGAATTTTAGATCAATCCGATTCTGGATTCATTTGGATTGAATATTGGGTTTGGATTGGTTCAGATTGATTTTCTATCGTTTTAAATCGAACAAAGTTAAGGGCAAATGGTAGCCTATGACGTAGTCGAAATTCGACCTTGTAATGTATTTTTTCTCCGACTTCTTATTTCCAAAGTAAATAATATT
>WSXT02176934.1:0-21759 GCA_011762715.2 Neuroterus valhalla | reverse complement strand
TTTTTCATATTATTTTTATTATATTATAATAAGATTTTTTATTGTAATGAAATTCTGGATAATTTTGATTTATATATGAATATAAATCATAGATAATTATACAAATATTGATCTGTCGATACCTGCTTACTTTATTGGCAGATATTTCATTTTTCCATTCAAACATTCTATAATGCAAATGCTTTATTCCAATTATTACTAATAATAATTTTTTTCCATAATTACTATTTTTTTTTAATTTATCATTTTCATAATCAATTTTGATAATATTTTGTTGATACATATTCTCGTAATTGATTATATGAAAGTTTTGTATATTATTTTTTTTACATTATTATATCGCATAAAAATAATGAAAAATAATCTGTGAACTTGATAACTATCGAAAGAATAATCATATTCGATCGTGCTTCGGCACCCATTTTGAGGGACCAAAAATACAGGTCGAGTTTCGTAACCAGCTATTTGGATCCAAAAAAAAGAGGAGGAGCTTTTTTAAAATTTTTTTGGATTTTTTTTTTCAAGCTTTAACAATTGTAAGTACGGTTTCTTATAGTAGGTAACAAGTGAAACAATTATTCCTCATGATTTTTTTTCGAAGGAAACAAAATTGTGGGAGTTGTGGCATTTTCAAAATTCAAAAATATGAACAAAAATGAGAGTTCTAAGCCAAGTAACGCAAGATTGAAAAGAAAGTCGAGGAGAAAAAATGTTTCTTTTCGGGAGCTCTTCAAGATGGTGAATATAACTTTTCTAATTTCCTCAAAAAATCGAAGATTCCAAGTTTGATTGCACAAAAAATAATGAAAAATAATCTCTGAACTTGATCACTATCGAAAGAATGATCATATTCGATCGTGCTTTGGCGCCCATTTTGAGGGACCAAAAATACAAGCCGAGTTTGTTCTTTAGTCATTTTGGATCAAAAATAAAAGAGAGGGAGCATTTTGAAAATTCTTTTGCATTTTTTTTCCAAGGTTCAGAAATTGTAAGTACGGTTTCTCATATAAGGTAAGAAGTGGATGAAAAATAGAAAGATCAACTTTTTGGTCAAACTATGCAAGGTGCAAAAAAATGTTAAGAACATGAATAAAATGAAAACTACACAAATCGTTTACCTTAAAAAAATCTACAAATATACTGTTGACTATTTTTCGATGAGACGAATAGTTTTCATTTTAATCGCGATAAAGCACTTGAAAAATAAAAAATTCCATCTTCAAGCCAAACAATGAGAGACATGAAGAAAAAATTTATAAAAAAATGTTCTTATTAAAAAGTTCTACAAGTTTTACATGAAATTCCTTTCAATACGGTGTATTTTTTTTGTTTCAATCGTGATAACGCTCTCTAGGCAATGAAAAATTTAATTTTCTAGCCTAACTATGCGAGATTCAAATATCAGTGGTGAGTATTGTAATGAGAATGTGTTCCTTGAGGTCGGTGGAGCCTAAGTAAGCTAAATATAAAAAAGGAATTTCATCAAAAATAAATTTAAAAAAATTCTATAAACTGAATCAAGCAAGTATGAAGCCGAGCAGGAAGCGCAAGGTGAAAAACAAACCGAGCACGTTGCGCGAGGTGAATACATTATCGAGTACGAGGGGCGAGATTCAAATTTATTTCACTATTTTATGAATTCATTTTCATCATTTGTCAATATCGTGTTGAAAAGTTCAGTTTCTCAATCAAGGTACCCAATTTAAGCTATGAGTAGTGAGAATATTCATATCGATACTATGGGGCAAAAATAACAGTGAATTTGAAAATATCCCGCTCGACTGTAACACCACCTCTAGGATCAAAACATGGACGTAAGAAAATGGTGGATACAAAAGGCCATAGCTGTCAATCATAAAAAACTGCACATTTTAGGAGACATGGAAAATCGAAAAACCTCTTTCTACGCAACGAAAGCGTAAAATGAATAGATTTTTAGCGCATCATGTAGAAAGAAGAAGAAAAAATCCTGGTAAGTTTTTAGTGAGGTGTTTAAATGTTTTATGTGATGAAAAAAGATTTAAAAGATTTCGTGGCAAATGTTTGGAGAATAGATACACGGCCGAGAATCTTTGGATTAGCTCTCATAACCCGGCCGGGTTATTCGATATGACCGTTCCATTCATAATTATTTTATTTTTGTTTTTAAAAATCGTAAGCTCAACAGTCAGTGGTTACATTATGTTTCATAACATCATTCCGAAAACATGGAACAATGATAGGGCTATCTCATGTACTTGCTGAGATATTTTTGAATTGTACATTTTGAAACCGTCGTATTACATAGAAGATAGTTTCAACTAATAACATTATTTATTGAGCAAGTTCGCTCAACAGTAATTGAAAGATATTAGGCGTAATTATTCCGATGGCTATTGTGTCGAAGATTAATGAAATCGCTCGCATCTTTCATGAATGTTAAAAGAGAATCATCGAAAATGTTAATGGTTTTAACCAACTTTCTGTGAAAGCTCATTCATCATATTCAAAATATCAAAGGACATCAGAAGTTGGTCTATCTACCTATGAAGGCCTGTAGCAGTTTGCTTATAAAGTTTTATAATATTTTTACCAGTGATTAGTGAGTTTGCTATCCTTTGTCGTTATTATTTGATTTTGCTTTTTTTTACCATTTCAGAAGATTCGTTACGACTTTGTGTTGATGGTGATATTTTTCACAGAAGATTTATCATCTTCGTCACGTTAAACTCCTTACCTACTGATTGGGATGGAATTTCTTCTGCAATAAATATGATAAGGTTCTTTCCACGAGAGGCTCTGTCATTCGATTCTCTTATGCTGTCCAGTTTGATAGTTTCGGTAAGGCTATGTGAATTTGCATTGAGAGCATCCATGTTTGCTTTGACATTAGTCATTTAGTTCTCCAGGGTACTCACATGAGTATCAATGACAGTTAACTTTTCATTCAACGAATTAACTCTAGTGTTACACAATGTAGTATTGGATTGGGCAGTTTATTTACACTGTGTATCTCACTCGACACTTCAATTTTTAGTGCATGTAACATTGTAGCTATTTAATCTACAGTTATTTTGTTTCCAATATTAGGTGAATACAGCATATTCATCTACGAGTATTACTTCAAGGAGCTGTGGGATATTACATAATCTTTGTTTTTTGTAGATTTCGGAGAGATTCAATTCAGAAAACGCTTTTGTAAATAGGAAGCTTCAGAAGTCATAATTCGCTTAACAAATAATAATCAAGTGGTGAGTCCATGTTTACACAACAAGTCATCAGCTGGTAGAGTACATACAATACGCTCCCCAATCACGTAAAAATCAATGAACAAGCAAGCGTTTGTCACGTGATCCAATGTTAATGCCAAAAGACTTTCACCGACATGACAACCACTTCTGCCGAGTCACTCACAAATCTCATTGATATTCTGGATAAAAAGCCCCTTTGGAGGGCTACAATCAGTAATGAGTAGCGGCACCAACTCATGTCATCCACCAGGAAACAATGCATGTATAAGAAACTCGTAAAACAATACCGATTGTACCATTACTGTTATTGTTACCTTACCTTATGGGGAAATATATTACAGTGGAACAGAATTTTTGACCAATAATGACAAAGTGAATAAGTTTTCTGCGAAAACTAAACAAAAAGAAGACACAGAAACAAGAAGTTTTGTTAAATATAATCAAGTGCCCAAGAGATAGAGTAAGCGTTCACATACAATCATCATGCATCGGGTAATATATGCAATATTCATCTATGTTTAAAAAATAAAAGTTTGTACAATACATTCTTGGCTGAATAATAACGTTTGGGGGTATGGAGCTTGTAGGTTCAAGGTTTGTGGGTATTGAGTTTGTACGTTTGTGGATATGGAGCTTGTGGGTTTAGGGTTAGCACGTTTGTGGATATAGTGTTTATGTTCTGGGGTCGTAGGTTTAGGGTTTGTACGTTTCTGGAGATGGAGCTTGTGGTTTTGAGGTTCGCGGGTTTTGGGGTTGTATGTTTGTGGATATGGAGCTTGTGGTTTTGGGGTTTGTGGGTTTAGGCTTTCCGGGGGTTGCGGGTTTAGGTTGTGCACGTTTGTGGATATGGTGTTTGTGTTCTGGGGTCTAGTTTTAGGGTTTTTTCTTTTCTGGATATGGAGCGTATGGTTCTGGAATTGTGGGTTTAGCGTTTGCACGTTTGCGGATATGGTGTTTATGTTCCGGGGTCGAAGGTTCAGGGTTTGTACCTTTCTGGATATGGAGCTTTTGGGTTTGGGGTTCTACGTTCGTGTATATGGAGCTTGCGGGTTGGGGGGTCTACGTTTGTGGATATGGAGCTTGTGGTTTTGGGGTTTGTGGGCTTAGGACTTGCACGTTTGTGGATATGGTGCTTGCGTTCTTGGGTCGTAGGTTTAGGATTTGTACGTTTCTGGATATGGAGCTTGTAGTTTTGGGTTTGTATGTTTGTGGGTAAAGTGCTTGTGGCCGAGGGTTGTTGGTTTGGGGTTTGTACGTTTGTGGGTATGGTACTTGTGGGTTGGAGGTTCTACGTTTTTGGGTATGGTGCTTGTGATTCTAGGGTTCGCAGGTTTGAGGTTTGTACGTTTCTGGATATGAAGCTTGTAATTTCGGTGTTTGCGGGGTTCGGGTTTGTACGTTTGTGGGTATGGAGCACGTGGGTTAGGGGTTGGCAGGTTTGGGGTTTGTACATTGGTGAATATAGAGCTTGTAGATTTAGGGTTTGCAGGTTTGGGGTTTTTACGTTTCTGGATATGGAGCTCGTATTTTTGGGGATTGCGGGTTTTGGGTTTGTAAATTCGTGGATATGGAGCTTGCGGTTTAAGGGTTTGTGGGTTTAGAGTTTGTTTGTTTCTGTATATGGAGCTTGTCGTTCTGAGGTTTGTGGGTTCAAACTCTGCACGTTTGTGGATATGGTGCTTGTGTTTGGGGGTTGTGGGTTTGGGTCATGTACGTTTGTGGGTATGGAGCTTGTGGGTTGGGGGTTGGCAGGTTTGGGGTTTGTACATTGGTGAATATAGAGCTTGTAGATTTAGGGTTTGCAGGTTTGGGGTTTGTACGTTTCTGGATATGGAGCTCGTATTTTTGGGGATTGCGGGTTTTGGGTTTGTAAATTCGTGGATATGGAGCTTGCGGTTTAAGGGTTTGTGGGTTTAGAGTTTGTTTGTTTCTGTATATGGAGCTTGTCGTTCTGAGGTTTGTGGGTTCAAACTCTGCACGTTTGTGGATATGGTGCTTGTGTTTGGGGGTTGTGGGTTTGGGTCATGTACGTTTGTGGGTATGGAGCTTGTGGGTTGGGGGTTGGCAGGTTTGGGGTTTGTACGTTTGTGGAAATGGAGCTCATGGTTGAGGTGTTTGTAAGTTTAGGGTTTATACGTTTGTGGGAATAGAGATTGTGGATTAAGGGCTTGTGTGTTTGGGATTCGTGGGTTTGATGTATGTAGGCTTGTGGGTTTGTTTTTCGTAGGCTTGTGGATTTTGAGCTTGTGGATTTGGAGTGTGTGGGTTTGGAGCTTGTTGGTTTAGGATTTTGTGTTAGGTTGTGTTTGTTGATATGGTGTAGTAGCTAGAGCTTTTTAACCACTTTTTGAAAATTTCTGCAAATTCTGACTTACTGGCTCAATTCTGCAAATGGGTTCGTATTCAGCGATGCCAAAAACACAAAGTTTACCTATTTGGATTCTAGTAGACTGCTGAAACCATTTTAGTTGAAAGCCACTTTCTATTTTGGGTGCTTCCGTTACGCTAGAAGTTTCGCCTCAGTTTATTTCGGACTTTTAGATACATTTTGATGAAGATGACAAAGAGTAGGTAGGAGTTTTTCTTGGAATTTCCGACTTGGTTGATTTGCTGAAAATTTTGGTTAGCTCATGAACTTTATCTTCAATATTCTGGCCACTTTTAATTGTAAAATTCAAGGAAATGTTTGTGATTTATTCGATTTCCAGAGTCATCCAAATTGGCCTTCTGTAATCGTATATTCTTCGAGTAGGTGCCAAAAATGTTTTGTGTCAACACAATTAACAACAGGGTAATGATATGAGTTCAGCATTCGCAAAGTTATGGATTCGATATAATTTATTATATTTTCCAATAAATATGAATACATCTATTGACTAATTCTCTGATACATGCATTATTTCTTTGTCATTCGATTTTACAGTCAAAGGCAATGGAATGAAAAATTTCTTCCATAAGATATCCAATATACAGGCGACAAAAGCAGAGACACTTTCTTGGGACCAATATTTTATGATAGAGATAAGAATTAGAAAAGCTTTTTCTTTTTAATTTCAATAAAAATTCCTTAAATATTCAAGCTATAATAACATAAGTTTGAGGAAATGCTGATGAGTTCTGTGCCAGTTCTGCGCGAGAAGACTTCTCTAGAACTGGTTTTCATTTTGTGAAAAAGAATAAGAAGAAATGAGGCGAACTTGAAACGTTGAGTTCTGGGAGTATAAGAAGATAAAAGCAAGTGGACTGTAAGGAAAAAGAAGCGAAAGAGAAGAAAAGAAAAAGGGATAAAAGCTGGGTAAACCATTTCCATGCTGTTTGCCAGTTGCCAAGTAATGCGGTTTACTCACGCGTTCTAACCTTCGACATAGGCAAATAGGTGCCTAAAGGAGCGGAAATAAAGAGGACCCTAAGATTCGAGACAGAAACGTCAGGATCTTGAAAGTATTACACTTACGGAAGTCTCGAATGGTCTAGGGTCAAATCGATTTCCTCGACTACAGAGTTAGATTGTGCTGCGACTACGTAAAGATCCGAATGGCATGCTCTCGTTTTTGATTTGCCCATTACTATAAAGTGGCTAAGTTTCTTCGATTGATATCAATGGATTAAGGTGGGTAAGATTGCATTTCGGAAAATTAGATTCATTTCCATTAGGATATTCTAATGAATTCCAAACGAAGAAGGGTTAATTTTCATCGAAGAATATACATTTCCGACAGAAAAGTCGAGTTTGCAACAAAATATATCAATTACTAATAAACTCTATTCCCAACATTTGTATTTCGAACCAAGCGATTCAAATTTGTAATTGAGAAGATAATTGTTCTATCAAAAATATAAGTCAACCATAAAATAAATAGGCCTTCAACTAAGAATGGAATAGTTTGATTCAGAATTGAAATGAATAATTTTTATGACAGCAAAAATAATTTTCCCTTGGATCATTAAATTCTGAATCAAAAAAGAAGCATCTCTAATCGGGACAACGAATTCCTCCCAAACTATATAGAATCAGAAAACTTTCTCATAGAGCATTCGTATTGTCAAAATTTAAATTTAAATTTAAAGCCATCATGATAGATTCTCTATTGAAAAATATTGATTTTCAACAAATCACATTAATTATTCCAAAAATACCTAATTTCTCAACTGAGACTCGATGAGAGAGAGAATAATTCCCATCCGAATCGTTTCATCTTCAACCATCGAAGATTGTTCAGAGAAAATTTTGAGGAAACAAATCCTATGCTAAATTTTTGAATTTCGAATAAAAAAAAAAGACACATCTCACAAAAATGTTAAATTCTTTACCTGAGAATAGAGTTGCTGACTCACAAAGAACAATATTATCATTTGAAAAATTCATAAAGAAAGAAAGAAAAGTTGTTTTAAATGAGTGTCTCTCGATAAACAATTGAATTGTTGATCAAACTCAGTCGACCATTCAACAAAATTCTTCAAGTATAAAGACAATAATCTTTTATTCAACCAGATAGATGATTTCCAGATCGAATAATTTATTTTTAATCAACCATACGATCTATCAATAGAACCATTCCACATTCAACCAGAAACAAATCAATTCCCAAGGTAAAAGAAACAAAATCAAATTCATTTTTCACTTCTGAAATTTGAGTTGAAATCTGAACATCTTAGCACACTAATAAAAAACCGAGAATCCATCTACCAAATTTGGACAACACTTTTGAATATACCTAATAATAGAAAAGAGGTTAAGAAAAAAAAAAACAAGAGGAATGATTGAAGAGAAGGCAACCTCCAAATCTCTTTTTTTCTTATTTTCCTATATTTCATCTTCCCTTTCGTTTCGTTTCTTCGAATTGAAAAAATTTCAAATATCTATCAACGTTCCGATGTGCACCCAACACCCCTATCAAAGTGAAAAATCTCCCACTGAATTCCCACTGAAGACAATTCTCTTTTTAACCTCACTTTTTTATTTTTCAATTGATAGGTCTATTTGAAGATGTTTTCAAAACTTCGTCGTTGGATTCTTGGTGTTTTATTCGGTTGCTAAGAGTTGCAGACTTTATTTTCTACTTTTGAGAGATAAATTTTTGATCCAAAAAGACAACTATTCTCCCTTTCGACACTTTTTTGAAGCCATCCATATACCATGTTGATAGTTGGTGGAAAGAGTTGAAGTATAGTAAAATTCCACGCGTTTCCGTAAGGGGGAGAGAGGGGTCAAAAAATTGTGAAACAGTAAAAAGATACCGGAAGATTTCGATGGATTTGAGGAATCACAGCTGTGAACAATCACAGGTTGTTAGGAATGGAATGGATTAAGGAACGAATTGTAAGAATGACGATGAATCTTGCGGCATTCGAAAGAATTCAAAATATTTGGAAAAATATTTTGAAATTCCGGAATTTCAAAGGATTTTGAAAGGTTACAAAATTCTGGAATGTTTCAGGAATAAAAAATAAAAAACAAGGATAGAGCTTTCTGCGAAGAATAGAGAAAAAAGGGCGCAATAGTGATAGGTGTAACATAGATGTACGAGAGAGACTGGAATGTAATAGAAAGAAAGTTATCAAGACGATATGTTTAGAAGATACAAAAAGCAAGAAAGGAACACGAGAAAGTTAGAGAGGGAGGTGGTATGGTATCAGAGGTGAGAAGGTGTCTTGTTGTAGAACATGGAGCAGAGGACAATGGCGAAACAAAGCACGGAGTTGTGATGAGAGGAAGTAAAGTAGGGAGGAAGGGTAGCTGAAGTATGCATTTGCAGACGAAAAGGGAAGAGGAGGTATGGGAAGTTATTGGGAGGTAGATGGAAGGAAAAGGAGAGGAACTGGTACAAGTTGGAAAGGCATGGGATAAGAAGGAAAAGATGTTCGTTAGGAAATCGAAAAAAAAGAGAAACAGATCGAAAGGTTATGATACTCCTGAACCTGATAGGAGAAGCAGGATCGTTCATTTGCCATGGAATTCCAAAGGAGAACGGAAATGTTAAGATGACATTCACAAGAAAAAGGGGTACCATAAAAGAATACATTTCAGCAGGATAAAGAGCTAGAAAGGTAATGGTTGGAATGGAAATGGGTAATGAGATAGGCTCTGATCACTTTCTAGTATTAGCAACATTGAAAGGAGGCGTTGATGAATATTATAGAGGGAAAAAGGGAGGAGAAAAGGTAAGAGAGGAAAACATGGGGTGCTGACAAAGAGAAAAGATGGAAGAATTCGATGAAGGAATGACGAATGAGAATCAAAAAGGTACAAAAAGGGAAGGAGTAGATGAGGCAGGAAAAGCAGTAAAGGGAGGAAAGGTTTGGGAGGTAATAAATAGGGAAAGAGGAAGGAGGAAGGAAGTAAATGAGAAGATGAAAGTTTGTGAATGGATTAAGTACTCCAAGGAAAGAGAAGGCAGAATCAATATAAATAGGGAGATTTCAACAAAGCAATAGGAAGGCCTGAAAGAAATAAAGCGACAGGAGAGGGTAGCAGTAGGAATGGAGCTCTTAAGTGGAGAAAAGGGGGAGGTATACAACATGAGATTTGGAGAATATGTAACAAAGTATGGAGGAAGGAAGGATGGCATAAAGAATGGAGAATGGAATGAGTGATCATAATATTAGAGGAAGGAGAGGATAGATGGTGTAGGATTATGAAGGTGTCAAACTTATGTCGATTGGTTATGCAATCTGTACTGAAGTGCTCAGAAACAGGCTAGAAAGGCAGGTAGAATCCCAGAAAGGTAGCATCCCACATGACCAGACGGGACTTAAAAATGGAATGGGAACAACCAATAATATCTATGTGTCAAACTATTTGGTAAATAGAAATTAGGGGTAAAAGAGAAGAAAACTAGTGGCCTTGTGTGTAAATTTTGAAGCAGCTTTCGATTCAGTCAACAGAAGGGTGTTGTGGCAAGCGATGGAAGAAAGAAGGACAGATGAGAAGCTGAATGGCAGAATAAAATAGAAATTTGTAGAGACAAGATTCAGAGTAAGGACAGGAAATCAGAAAGAAGAGGAAAAGTGGACAGGGAAAGGACTCAGGCAATTTCGCCCGTTGATGCTGGCAGACTGGAAAGTTGAAAGAGTGAAAGTTGATGCTGGAAAGGTAGAGGAAAAAGGGAAAGGAGGTACGATCTTAAGCAGTAGTGAGCTCTACTCTTTAGCATATGCGGATGATGTTGTACTATTAGCGGAAGATGGGAGGAGGATGTTGAGGGGGCTTAGAGAGTCCGTAAAAGAAAAAGATTTATCGGCAAAGGTAAGCAGGGCCAAGATAATGTGCTGCAGGAATAGAAGGTAAAAAACAGCGTACAAGTAGCAGTTAAACGGAGGAACGGTTGAACTACTGGAGGAATTCTGTCGCTTCGTGTTTTGGTTCAAGACAGGAGGAGGCAAAGAGCTGCAAGTAGGAAATGGTTGGACTGTGTAAAATAATAGGCCTAGTCAAGGGCAGAGGAAAGGAAAGCTTTATGGATAATTTGAGAATGAGGATTTGGATGTTTGATTTTTTAGTATAGGCACTGGGAAGTCTTGTGCCATGAAGTAGAAATTTGGGGTTCGGAGGAGTAGAGAGAGCGGAAAGTCTTGAAAAAAGATTCTTGAGGTGGGTTACGGGAGTAAGTTAGAGTTGTCCAGGATATATGCTGAAAGAAAAACTGCGTGGAGATAAAATGTTAGTTCGGCAAATGAAGAGAGCATTGAAGTTCAAATAGAGAGAACTGATGAGGAAAGAATGTGGTTTCAATGGAGGAAATGTAGAATGACAGGCAATAGAATTGGAGACGATGTTGAGACATGAAGAGGGAAGATGGAGGAAAATTATGAAATCAGAGTACAAAAGATGGTGTAAAGTTGTGGGAACATACGTTGGAAGTGTGTACTAGAGAGGGAGAGGAAGGCAGAAGTGTGAGTGATTGTGTGATGGGAATACTACAAGGGTCCATCAGCAGAAATTGCTTCAAATTAAAAATCTTCCTCACAACGTTTCTGATTCACACCATTCAAAATTTTTCATTTTAAGGGACACAAAATGAAAACATTAAATTCGACGCACCCGCATGGAAGTGAATATTGATACACTGACGATTCCTATTCCTCTAAC
Source organism: Neuroterus valhalla (assembly GCA_011762715.2). Taxonomy (NCBI): domain Eukaryota; kingdom Metazoa; phylum Arthropoda; class Insecta; order Hymenoptera; family Cynipidae; genus Neuroterus; species Neuroterus valhalla. The sequence continues at coordinate 10,440 of WSXT02176934.1, read as the reverse complement.
AGCAGAAATATCTGCGATCGGAAAAAGGTGATTGATAACTGCATGCTGGGGTGAAATTTCTTCGCAAAGAGCGATTCTCCTCTGACGAAAGGTTACTTTTATAAGCTCACAAAAGAGCGGCTTTCCTCTTATTCAAATAAATCGATGAGCATTTCTCTCTCTGACAATATATTCTCGCAGGATTCTCTTCTCAGTGATATTCGAATATCTCTAGTCGCAGCTATAAACCTATTGAATCGTAATGGAAGATCAAATCTCAGGTGAGCTTAAGACACAGAGACAACAGCTAGAGTAGTCTCGAATTATGTTTGACAACCTCCCAGGTAACATAACCTCTGACAATGACGAAATCCGGAAGGAACAGGTTACTAATTTGAGTACCATGGAAGGTAGTCGATGTTTATTATTTTCTGGAAATGAAGGTACCGATTTCACCATACATCAATTTCATAGTCTTCTTGATTGTTACCTTAACTTTTCTTAACCAGAAACTATATATGTCTTCTCCTGTTTTTTCATCCTATTCAGGTATTCTGGTTCCTCCATCTACCCGACTCATATCACTCGTTGTACTTCAATTTTATAACTTCCCATAATGTTTCCTCTCCGTGCTTCGTCACATGCTGTCTCTCACCTTTTGATTTTGAACCTCCTGTATTGCATGTGTGTATGTATGTATATCCCCCTCTCTTAACTGTTTATCACTTAGGCATGGTAGTGAATTTTGTTTCCTTTTCTTTTTTTCAGTTTCTCTTTGAACTTTCACCCTGTCTCCAATTGCTAAGCATCATTCAATCCCTTCCTCGCTCTTTTTTAGAGGCTGGACACCTCTGCTATAGAGCTGTATTTCCCATACCATTCTCCCATGCTGTACTACCATACCATTCTCCCATACCGTACTCCTATACCATTCTCCAATACCATTTTCTCATACCATTCTCCCATACCATTCTCTATTATGTTCCTCACATTTCTTCTATTCCTCCTCCTTACATCTCTTCAACAATCCTTTAGAGCACACCACCCCTGACTCATTTTGACATCCTCATTCACCCCCTTCCTTCTTTTTCTTTCTCTATTCATCAACTTCCATAATTTTGATATAACATTCTTTCGTTTAAGTCTATTGTAGTAGGCCTTGTCAATATTATCTTGCCTTTATTCTCTCACTCTCTTTTCTATCATCTCTTCATGTTCCTAATATTCCAAATTCACTTATGCTTCCCGCATCATGCTCTTTTTCCTTCTGGCCTTATCTTCTCTCTTATCTTTCCAAACACCTTCTTCGTTCATTAAATTATCTTGTTCACCTCTCTCTCTGCTTTAATTCTGAGTTTCTTATTCTTTATTTTTCCAAATCCTTTTAATTTTTCGCCATATAGCAGACATTCTTCATCTCACTTTCTCTCATCATTATACCTTTCCTTTTTTAAATTAATTTCCTTCTTCCCTTGACTTTGATTTTGCGAGCTTCTGTATTGAAATTAGAAAATAACAATCCCCTTACTACCAGCCTCTCTTTTTTTCTGCACTTTTATCCTGATACCTTTCTATCCCATTCAATTCTTATTCAAATTACATGATAAGATTGTTAGATTTTACATCAAATACTCAACTCTAAGATCCGTCGACACTTTATATAATATCATCCATCCATAACTTATTACTACGACCGCTCGCTCGCTCGCTGTCCCTGCCTTGCATTCCTCGCTTTTTGTCTTCTATGCCTCATTTGCTATTCCTAACTACTATTTACATTATTGACATCTTTCTCACATCTACTTCTTCTCCTTCTTACACAACTATCTCCATTCCTCCTTCTCCTCCTTTCCTTCTCCACCATCATGACCAATACCCCCTTCGTCCATGCAATGGCCCTTATCTCCCTATTTTTCATGCAGTATTAATTCCGTGATAATCCCACTCCTCTCCAAATCGCTATCATTTCCTGACTTCCTTTCTCTCCTTTCTCACACAACTATCGCGCTCTCACCATTGGCATTACCCACCCGTATTTCTCATTATTCCTTGACTCTCTTATCCTCTCCTCCCCTTCTGCCTTCCGTCTCTCCATGTCGTTCCTCTTAACCATCTCATACACATCTCTTCCATCCTCGTGATTTCTTCTCACTTCTTCCTTGTGCAGAACATTTTTTCGAAAATATCTTTCTCTCTCACCTTCCATCTTTCTTTCACCTCTCCCATTTTCCTTCTCCCATCAACACTTCCTCACCAGCCTTCTTCCCCCCTCTGCCATGAATTTATCCTCATACTTACACGCCCGGCCGCGTGCCGAAATCCCCGATCTCGTTCTCCCTGTTTCCCTTATCATAAAACAATAAGGTGTACTTCTATTCAACCCCAGTTCTCATCTGACGTACCTTTCCCACACCCTATTTACATCCTCGCTTTCCTTCCATCCCCACACCTTTACTCCATACAGTAGCACGCTCTTGACCAGGGAGTCGAACAGCTTCATTCTCCTTCCAAAGTCATCTGCAAACAACTTCTTTTCCAATTCCCACACCTGCTGTATCACAACTTTTGCTCTCCTTACCCTCTTTCTCATATACCCACCCACTCCTCCATTCCTTTGAAATAGGAACCCCAGGTACACGAACTCTTCCACCTCTTGCACCACCGTCCTTTTCCATTTCTAACCCCTTCTTTTATCTCTTCCGCCTCCTCTCCTTAACACCATAACCTTGGACTTTCCTGCATTTAACTCTAACCAACTCCTATCCTGGTACCTTCTCAGCCTCTCCATGACCTCTTTTAATGCTTCTTCACTTTTTGTCAGCTACACTATGTCATCTGCATACGCAAGTGACCAAATTCTAACCCCTCCTACCCTCACTCCCTCAACTACTCCTCCTCCATGTCAGCGATTTAAATCGTGAAAAGCGTTGGGCTGCGCGGACATCCTTGTATCATCCTCCTTTCCATCCAGAAACCCTCTGAAATCGTGTCCCCTTCTCTCACCGTATATTTCGTCTTTCTTACCCTTCCGATCAGACCCTCCATCGCCTCCCATAACATCACCCGAGATAAGGTGATTTAAATCTACGATATTTCAGAAATCTCAATGAAAAAAGTGTGGAAAATTTTTTTTTCATAGAACTCATTCTAGGCTATAATAAATCACTAAGATACCACAACGAAAATTACACTACTGAGTGATTTCTTTACAAAATGGACGACGTTGAAAATTATACGGTTGGATAGAAATCGAAAGTATCACAACAAATTTATGACAACTTCTTGCTGATTATGAATCAGAAAACAGAACATCATGTTAAAACATGACTGTATATCTCCTATATCATGATTTTTGCAATAAGAGAAGAGTTAGGAAACTGTTTATTGTGGCATGCTTCGCTTAAGATTATTATTGTGACAGTTGTGATAGGGAAATACATCTCCGGCGATTCCTTAAACGATATAATAGGCACTAGCAATTCAATAGAAAGGATCTTCCTACTCAGAGATATGTATTGCAAGGTTCATGTGCAACGCGCAGGTATCTACAGGGCTATTGGTTACGGCAGGGACATGAGGACGAACGATGGGAAGGAAAAATCGAGTACCTTTTGCCCTAATAAAGCTTCGTTCATATCAAGCAATTGGTTCTGTCGTAAAATAATCCACATCTGTACTTGGGGCAAAAGAGAAAACCACGGTAGGAATAACTTTGTTCCATACACATGAGACACAGAAGGCAAGAAAAAGATACGAGGTTTTCAGAGGTTCTAGATAAGGAACATATTACTCGCTCATTGTCTTAGGGATGGACCTGTCTTAAGGATAAAGTAAAAGAAGTATCATTAGAAACATGATCACTCACTTCGAACGCGATTAATATGAGGTATTGCGGCTTTAGGCAAAAATACAAGAAAAAAGATTGATGGAATCAACGTGTCTGTTAATGAGAAATAAAACGGACTTGCAGAAGCTGAATATCAGAGGTTACGGTGATCGGGACAGGACTAAACGTACAAATGACTTGAGGAATGAAAAGAGAACAGCACGGATGGTTGTCGGAGGAAACAGAAGAAGATACGTTTGACAATCCTGTTGTAGGTGCCAAAAAAGGAATCGATATCTGCGAAATAATTTTTGCGATTGCAAAACTGTACAAGGATAATACAATAGTTGAGAGCAGTGGTGGGAGGAACTAGACTATTGAGCGGATCTACAATCTATTATCTATTATCTATTATCTCTATTATCTGTGGCCACACAGATAATAGAACAATGAATTCACTTGATACAAAAGGCATAATATTTGATGAAAGATTATTCCTTGAGGTAATAAGAATAACCAAGAAAAGGATTCTTAAGTTCAATGTGGATGCGTGCCAGGAAGACGATGTGTCGATCAATATTCCAACTTGACACAACTGAACGAATGGGCTATTATTAGGTAGAGCATTTGCCAAGGCTGCGTCATGTCTTCTTGGATGTGTGTAGAGAATAGGATCGTTATGGCAGGCTCAGTCGAATATTTGCGAAAATTGATGTGCAGACTGAATACAAGCACATAAAGTATGCTCCTGAGTATTACCGTAAATGATACAAGAATTATTGCGTTTTTGAAGATTAGAAGGACAGTATACCACATTGCTCTGAACAAAGAAAGGACAGAACTACGTCTCTCATAAAGTGGTTAACTCTTGACCTAATACTGGTACATTATTCATTGAGCTCCTCCCTCAACGCACCAGACGAGTCAGACAAGTCACGTCCCTTGTTCTCGACCAACAGAGGCTTCAAAGAGTGATGTATCCGACCTATGGACATGCCACTTGCTACAACGCATCTTCGTACGTTTACCTCAAAGGACCAACGATCCGCGAAATTACTCTCATAGGTTGGAGAGCTTTAGTAGCTTTTGTAATAAACTCATTTTAACAGCATCATATGTTCATACTTTACTTCTTGAAATAGGAAGAGTTGAAGTTAGATTATAAGAATGAAAAGACACTCATGTCCAAGAATTGAAGCCATAGGGAATGACTTTTTACTCCAAATTTAGGATAAAGTTTATCGGCAACCAAAATCACCTTTACGTAGTTGGAGTTTATTGGGACATTCAACATTCTTACTGTGCTACTTTTTTGAGAAATATTGCTAAATAAATCGATAGGGTATTTTCAAAAATAAATGTGTCCATTGTTACAGGGCAGACATTCACAGAGAATGAACGAGGAAAATTTTGAAACGTGGAATACCTTTTACTCAAGTGAAATATCAGTTTGTCGATCCGTGCCTGTTTCCACTTCGATTCCCTCTCCAAAAGATTTCTTCCCCAGGGAAATGTCTATATTCGATCTTTCAGCAGCATCGACTTGCAAAAGTTAACGTAATTTTATGTATTTCCATTGTGATATCCGGAAGGATATTCCTACTATATTGTCTTACCCATTGGCGGATTCAACGGGTGACAAGATAGACGTTGCCGCCTGGGCCTCTTCCCCCGTGGCCTGCTCCCCCTTGCCCGAGGAAATGTCACCAACCATGTGAGGTCACCTCAGCAGAAAAGCTCTAGATCCAAGTAATCCAGCTAGTGTGAAGGTGAAATTGTCGACTGGGCCTTTATCTTTGAATCCGCCTTCCTTGCCTGCCTTTCATGTCGTGCAAGAGCAGATGGTCTCTTCAAAACTGTGAATACATCATAACCTTAATGTCTTCAAATAACCTAGTCCAGATTGTTTAAAAAGATGAAATTTGCTTAACGTCCTGGAACTGATCAGGGAAAAGAACCTTTCAGAAAAAATTGGTTCATTGTAGTGGACTGATATGTCAGCTGAACGAAATTTGAAATACAAGGCTGCACTCCCTTCTTTAATACAATTATGCATAATAAGGGAGAAAGGTCGAATTTGGTCATCCTTAAGGAATAAACGATTTCGTTGAAATACCAGCAACAATTTCGAAATTCTTGATCATTTGACGACGATTCAATGTGATTCACTGCAGATAACACTAACAAGGGGAAGCTCCGGACTAGGGTATCGCAATTTCGATAAGACCATCATCAATCGATAGAATATTTACAAATATCGCACAAGTGTCCTGGCATTTTTGAAGGTGGGCCCTAGTTTTGCGACAATAAGATTTTGAAAACCACACTCGCAGCGGTAAACAAACTACTACTTTGTCTGTTCCTCTACGTTCATGTAGTGATGGTGGCTCAGCGGTTGAACGCTCGCCTTCCAGTCCGATGCCACCAGATCAAATCTCCGGCAGGGTCATTTTTTTTTGTACTGGCAACCATAAAAAAAAATTTCTGATGACGGTTTTTTGATAACTAAAATTTTATACTTTTAAAATATTTGGACAGTTCAAGTTTTAATAATAAATAATAGTAACATAAGATAAATAATAATAATAAATAATAAATAAATAACAATTTTTTTAACTGTCCAAATATTTCTCAAGTATAAAATTTCAGTTACCGAGAAAGCGTCATCAAACAATTGATTTTTTATGGTTGCCAGTCGAAAAAAAAGATCCTGCCGGAGATTTGATCCAGCGAAATCGGAGTAGAAGGCGAGCGCCCAACCACTGAGCCACCATCACTACATGAACGGAGAGGAACAGACTACCCATTGATGATGGTCCTATGAACATTTCGATACCCCAGTCCGGAGCTTCTCCTTATTAGTACAAACTGCAAAAGATTCGGCCATCTTGAAATTTTATTCCCCAATAGAATTACGCTATAGTGTCGCCACGCGCATCTAAGAAATATAGGCCCTGTCAACTCTAATGGGTGAATATAAAGAAATATGATTATTATTTTAGGCGTAGTACAAGTTGCGGCCAACTGTTGGCGCTGCGTGTCAGCTTCGCTACACCATACCTCGCTCGTCAAGTCCGCATCTATCGACCCTAACCTCAAAAAACACCTTCTCAGAAGTTTTTTTAAGGTAAAGGTCAAATCCGTACGTGCAGGGCGAATTTCGATTGGCGGGTCGAGATTCAGCGCGTCAAAATCCATAGGACTATATATTTCACATCCCGAGATCACGGCACCTTTTTCTTCGTGAATTGGAGATTTAGAGCTTGTAAGTAAATTCTCACCCAATAAGCCATTAAAATAGTCTGGTCGGACAAAGAGAACGTAGGTCCATAGACCATAGATCCATAGAAAAACAAGTGTCACAAAAGCCAATTCTGATGGCAGATTCAGATTCAGCGCGTCAAAATATTCAGGACTGTGTGTCACACGCCGATGTCACGACACTTTTTTCTTGTGCCTTGGAGATTTAGAGGTTACCAATAAATCCCCACATAATTAGCTATCAAAATTGTATGGTCCAACTCAACGACCCCCCAAAAATGTAGGAATATGTGTTTCTTCTTATTTTTCACAAGCGAATCCAGCAATTATTGTGATTTTGAGGTGTTTTTCGAGGTCAGGGTGAAACGTTGACCCTTAAGGCAAACCAGTACATCGGATGCGGATTTAGCACTTAAAAATCCATAGAAAAACATTTGTTTGTATGAATGTATGAATATGTGTTTGTTCTACTTGAATACAAGCACATCGAGCCATTATCGTAATTTTTATATGTTTTTTGAGGTTAGGGTGGAACGCTGCCCCTGAGGGCAGATTAGGATATGAAATACGGATTCAGCGCACCAAAATCCAAAGGGAAACATATGTTCCGCTCCTATATCACAACACTTTTTTTTCTTATAGCTGTTTAATCTAACAAAGATTCAGATGATTGCAAATATTGCAGAAAATTTTTATTAAATTGAGAGAATTGAGAAGAACTGAAATATTTCAAAATGTTCCGGGGAATTCTCAAAACTCTTACAAAAATTCACTGATATTTCTCCATGGTTTGAAAGATTGAAAAGATACCGTATTCTGCAAAAAAAATTCATATATCCCTAATATTTCAGAGATTTTACAAATTTAAAATATTCTAAAACTTCCAGAAAAATATCAAATTGCCAAAAAAGTATGAGAGATTCGAGACTTCTTACAAAGATTTCAAAAATAACTGCCAGATTCCAAGATCTCTCCTTAGACTTCCCAACGATCCTAGAATCTTTGTGAGATTTTAGATGCATTTCGATGAATCAAAAGAGATTTTACCGATCTCAAACATCTAAAAAAACTTGAAAAAATTGTAAAACTTCAAAAAATTCCGAAAAGCAGATAATTCTTCAAAGATTCAGAAAAAGATTTCAACATCTGATTAGGTTTTGAAGCATGGAAAATATCTCGCGTGGATATAAAGGACTCTAAAGATTTTAGAAATGTTTAATTCACTTGGCAACGATTTCCAAAAATTTTGAACATTCAATATTTGACGGAGATTTCCAAAATTTGCAAAATTCTAAAAGATCTCAGATTTTCTTATGGATCAACATAAGGAAAATCATCGATAAAAATATTTTCCAAGGCATGGATAATTTTCAGTGAAGTATGGAGGTGAGTTTTATCAGAAAGGTGAAAGGAAGAAGTTAAGAGAAGTCGAAGGAAAGACGAGGATGCGATGGACATAATGTTTTGAATCATTGAGGTTATGAATAATTTGAAAGCAAGAAAGGATTTGGAACAATGCTCGTGGGTTTAGAAAGGCCTAGCTCACTATATTTGGACGAAAAGGGATAAAAAAATCTATGGTGGAAGGAGTAATAAGTAAGGGATGAACATGGAGAGTATTATTTTGGTGGAGGCGAGAGGCATGTAAAAAGTAGGAGAGGAACAAGGAGATCGTTCCTAGCAGTTGGTGAGAGGAATGGGGAGCTCACTTCCAAGAAGTGTTATATATAACAAAAAATGAAGAACATGAGACATAAGACATAAGACATAGGAAATAAGACAGAAGACAAAAGACAAAAGACAGAATACAAACGACAGGAGACACACGACAAACGAAAGATGACAGAAGACATGAGACACAAGACATAATACATAATACAATAGACATACGACAGAAGGCAGAAGACATAGGACATAATACATAAGACAGAAAGCAGAAGACAAGAGACAAAAGAAAAAGACGAGAGACAAAAGACAGAATACAGACGACAGAAGACAGAAGACAAAAGACAAGAGACGAAGGACATAAGACATAGGACATAATACATAAGACAGAAGACAAAAGACAAAAGAAAAAAGACGAGAGACAAAATACAGAATACAGACGACAGAAGACATAAGACAAAAGACAAGAGACGAAGGACATAAGACATAAGACATAATTCATAAGGCAGAAGGCAGGAGACATAATACATAAGACAGAAGACAAGAGACAAAAGACATATGACAGAAGACAGAAAACATAGGACATGAGGCAAAAGACGTAAGACAGAAGACAGAAGGATAAAAGATAGAAAAAAGATAAAAGATAGAAGATAGGAGATAGAAAATAGAAGACAGGAGACGGAAGAGAGAAGATGAAAGATAGAAGATAGGAGATACAAGATGGAAGATATAAGATAGAAGATAGAAGGTGGAAAATAAAAGATAGAAGAAGGAAGGTAAAAGATAGTAGTTAAATAAGGTTATGGAATACAGGAGGACGGTAGCATGGAAGTTCAGGGTCAGCTTGAAGGTGAGGATAAAATGATAGAGACCTTACAAAAAAATGATGCCAGAGGAGGTAAAAGAAGAGAGGCACTAGAAAGAAGAGAAGGATGTAATATATTTGAAGATAATGGATATAAGAATAAAGTAAACTGTGGAGAATTGGAGACACAGAGAAAAAGGAAATCAATAGGGAGATGAGGGATAACCGAAACTTCAAAACATAATGAATAATATGATACATTGAAAAGAAAACGAAGTGCAACAAGATTGAGAACAGGTATAAGGAGAGAAAATTGACAAGTATAACGTGAACAAAATGAGAGTAACATCGAATAGGGGAAGCTGAAAAACGAATGTGTGGAATATTTTAGGGAAGAAGCCGTTTGAGGAGTAAATAAGAGAATTTGAGGAGGCTAGAGAAACGGGATAGTGTATATTAAAGATTAAATGAGGGTTCGGATGCAATAAGGGGACCAGCGCTCTAAAACGCTAAAAAATATTGTCCAAACGTCTTGTGATATCGAAATTTCGAAACTTAAAAAATTAAATTAAAAAATATGAGCTTGTATATACTAACAAGAGGGAACTTCTTTTCGTATAAAGTTTTTCAATCATATTTATATTTTTTATAATAAGAATGAAAAAACGGTAAAAAAAAATGTTGCCACATTTAATTATTTTTTTTAAACATGAATACTCTCAACTCAGACAAATATTATTGAAACTCTTTGAAATTCGGTAAACACATGCATTATACCCTAGCTATGCCTACGATGTTGAGAAATAAGTAAAAAATGCCATTTGTTCAATAATAATTAATTGCAAATGGAGACCTGACGGTAAGCACGTTTTCTTAGCTTCGGAGAATAAAAGTATCGAGCGAA
>WSXT02176923.1:0-21763 GCA_011762715.2 Neuroterus valhalla | reverse complement strand
GTTTCAACACGCTCTACGAGCACTGAAAATCTCGTTTTCAATAGAGTTGTTATGAAAAATAATATGCATTACTATTGTTTCTCATTACAAAAAGATAATGAAGCAAAGGACGGATAGAAGATCACAAATTTTGTAAATGAAAACGCCTCATCTGTTTCAAGTTTATGGAACGTATTAATTCAGAAGACAGGAAAGGCAAGCAATAAGAAGTGGTAAATTTTATTAAAATTTTATTAAAACCTGATTAAAAATCAATTTATCTTTTATTGGTGAAAATTCAAGTATTTAGTTGAACATGGATTTTCGTGTTTGAAAAATTAAAGTATTCCTTTTAGAATTTATGTACTTCGTGTAAAATTTTCCTTCTTTTTGGAAAATTATTCTATATGGCTAAAAATTCATCTTAAATTCAAAATACGTCTATTCCTGTTGAAGATTCATCATTAAACCTAAAAATACATCAGTTCTTTGAAAATCAATTTCTTCAACTGAAAATTTAACTGTTCCATTTTTAATGGAAAGTTAATCTTTTCTAGTTTGAAATTCGACATTTCGGTGAAAATTCAATTATTCCGTTATACAGGTAAACATTTTTCATTTTTGTCGAACATTCATCTGGTTGGAAACTCTGGTCTTTGTTTAAAAATTGATTCTTTCAGCCAAAAATGCCACTATCCCATTTTTGTACGGAAATTTCCATTTTTATAGCCCAAATTTCAAACATTTTGTTGAAAATTAATTTTTTTTCTAACAATTCAGTTGAAAATCACTTCACTTAAAACTGCTTCAGTTAATCATTTACAATTTCATTGGATCCTTTATAATTTTGTGTACAAATGTAATAATTTGTTTGAAAGTTTTTTTTTGTTGGTTGAGTTAGTTTTTTTTTTTGTTGAAAGCATGTTTTCTTTGTTTGAGGTCATTTTCAACTGGAAATTTAACCTATTTCAATTGGAAATTTCGTAGTTTTAGTAGGAAATTAATTTGTTTAGTCAAACATCCCTTCTTGTCAATTTAAAATTTGAGTATTCAAATTTTCGTTGACAATCTATCTTTTTCAGTAGAAGTTAATTTATTTGTTTGAGGTTGTTTGAAGTTGAAAATTGAAGTGCTCCAATAGGATATTGATCTTTTTAGTTGAAAATTCATCTTCTTGGTTTGACATTTAACTGTTCTGATTGAAGATTCATAATGTTATTTGAAAATTTATCACTTTGGTTGAAAAATGTACTATTTTGTTGGAAATCCGTTTTTTTTTGTAATCGTCAATCGATTTTTCTTATTTGTAAATTTAACTTTCCCAATTTTCGTAAAGGAAACATATCTTTCTGTTAAGAATTTTAGTATTTTTTTCTAAATTATTTTTTTTGCAATGTTTGATCTGATGTGTTGAAGCATGTTTAGAATGTACGATATGAATAAAAATAGATATTTGCGTTTTGCGACAAATATGAATATGTTACTTTCTATTTTTCTGTGTGTAGTTGACCGGGAAAACTAAAAAACTTGACCGGGAAAAACTGGGAAATGACCGGGAATTTGAAATCGCCCGTCGAATCGCCACCCTGATTACATCAAGTCGGATTTCCGATAGCTGTCAGTAATATTTTGCACTTATCGATGGAAGTAGCGTTAAATTGAATGGTTTATACATTTGAAAGGGACTTTTGTACAATAGAAAGGGCTAAATGCGTTTCCGTGTATATTGGATATTATTACCTACAATAGAGGCACTTAACCAATCGTTATTGATCGTAAAAGTGATGGATACACGATGACATAAAATTTGAAATGCGCGTTGAATTACACCGGACATAATTTGACGGAAATGAAAGGGAATGACTGGGTAGAAAAGAGGTGGAAAGGAGGGGTCAAACTAGTCGCGCCGCGATAAAATCGTGCATTTCGGAACCTCGCATCGTGATGTGGCCACATAATGTCTGTACGTGTGCAATGTGCACGCATGCATGCATGCATGCAGAAACGCAAACGGTCACCTCTACGCTCTCCACTATTACTTTTTTCGTGGCGCAGCTTTTAGCTGGGCAATTAGTAAAATCGCTTGAAAGAAAGCCAAGCGTAGGAATACGAGTCGCTCAAGTACGTTTTGCCCTTTGAAAATAATTACTACCTTTGTAAATAATTAAAATGCGTAACAGGATCGCAAATTTGGCGCAAAAAAAAATTTCGAATAAAGTCTTTTAAGAGCGAGCAGAAGCAAAAAGCTAAATAATTGCTGAATTTTCAATTGCCTGGAACTGCGGAACTGGCAAAGGGAATGGATGTCTGACTCAAACGGCTATTACTACTGAAATCGCTCCACGGCTGTGTACATAGTTGGAATAAAGAATAATTTATTTCGTAGATATTTCATTTATAATAAAAAACAATATCAGGGTGGCGATTCGGCGGACGATTTCAAATTCCCGTTCTTTTCACGGTTCTTCACGGTCAAGTTTTTGAATTTTCCCGGTCATCTAGAAGTAACATATTTATGTATGTCGCTAAAACCAAACATTTGTTACAATTAATGGCGTTCATTCTAAACATCATTTGACACAACAGATCAAACATTGCAAAATAAATCAATTTTAGAAAGAATACTCGAATTTTCAACAAAAATGCCATTTTTTTCACAAAAATTGGAACAGTTAAAGTTACAATTGAAAAAAGCAATTTACGATAAAAAAATACTGATTTCCAACAAAAAAAGTTCATTTTCCAACCAAGGAGGTAAATTCTCAAATAAAAAGATGAATATTTAACTGAAGCACGTCAGTTTTTATCCATGAAGGTATATTTAACATTTTCATTTAATAATAAATAAATTTATTAAATATAAATTAATAAATATAATATAAATGTTTAAATATAAATATAAATTTATTATTTTAAATTGAATAAATTAATTAAATAAATAGAAAGAATTATTTTCTGAAAGAAAATACAATGTTTTAACAAGATAGTCGAATTTCGAACTCGAAAACTAATTATTTCCAACCAAAAATCGAACAGTAACATTTTTAGTTTAAAAAACTAATTTCAAACCGAGCATAAAAGTTTTATACTAAAACAAAGAATCTTCAACTGAAGGAGTTGAGTTTTACCAAGATAAATTAACTTCTACTGAAAAACATAAATTGTAAACGAAAATTTGAATTCTCACATTTGAAATTGAATAGAATGGATGCTTAACTCAATAAATCGATTTTTAACTAAAACTATGGAATTTTCAATTGGGATAACTAAGTTTTTCAGTTGAAAAAAATTACTTATAACAGGAAAAACTACCTCTCAACAAAAGGAAAACTAACTTTCAAACAAATTATTACATTTTCACACAAAATGATGAAGAATCAAATGGGATTGTGAATGTTTTACTGGAGAAGTTAAATTTTAAACCAGATAGACTAATTTTTAACTGAAATCATGAACATTCAACTAGGATAGTTCAATTTAAAAAAAAAAATTAATTTATAACCAAAAAATACAATTTTTCAAAAAAATGGTTGGAATTTGAACTAAAGAAATAAAAATTCCCAAACGAAAATGAAATGGTGACATTTCTGGCTCAAAAAAATCATTTTAAACCAAACATAATACTTTTTAACTCGTTAAATGTTTGACTAAAATGAAAATTGTCTAACTGTATATCTTGAATTGTTAACCTCAAAAAAGAATTTTCTATGAAGAATACTAATTTCCTGAGAAAAACATAATTTTCTACCAAAAAATAGAGTTTTCAACAAAGCATGTGAAGTTTGAACGAAATAATTGAATTTGCAATTGAAAAATACAAATTTTTACTGAATTGTCGAATTTTGAATATTTTCCACTAGAAATGAAGCAGTTAAATTTTCAGTTTAAAAAATTATTTTTAAGCAAACTGTTGCATTTTCAGGTATAATGATGAATCTTGAACGAGAATATATGTATTTTAATGAAAAAGAATAATTTTTAACAATAAAGATTAATTTTCTGCAAAAAAGGAAAATTTTCTACGAAGTACATGAATTTTCAAAGAAATAGCTGAATTTCCAAATTCAAAAATCAATGTTCAACTAAATACTTGATCTTCACCGAAAGAAGATGGAGTGATTCATGAAAAAGTTGTTACAATTTCAACCACAGGTGAATTTGGAATCGAAACAATTCAACTTCTTAAAAAATTTGATTTTCAACAAACAAGTTTGAGTTTGAACAAGTACTTGATTTTTTTACTAAAAAGGATGAATTTGCATTTATAACATTTTTAAGCAAAAAGAAGAAGAATCAAATGAAATTGTAAATGTTAAACTGAAGCAGTTGAATTTGAAACCAGAAAGACGAATGTTTAACTGAAATGATAAACATTTAACTAGAATAGTTCAATTTTTGACAAAAAATTAATTCTCAACCGGAAAATACAATGTTCAAGTAAAAAATACAATTTTTCAACAGAATGGTTCAAATTTGAACAACAAAGATAAAAACTTTCGAACAAAAATGGAATAGTGACATTTTTGGCTTGAAGAATTAATTTAAAACACAACATGAGGATTCCCAACTAGATGAATGTTCGACTGAAATGAAAAACATTTGTCTGTGTAACTTGAATTGTTAACCACGAAGAAGAACTTTTGAAGAAGAATATTAACTTCCGAAGAAATAGATCATTTTCTACGAAAAATCGATTTTTTAACAAAATATGTCAAGTTCCAACGAAATAATTGAATTTTAAAAGTCGAATAATGAATCTTTGAATGAATAGATGTATTTCAAGCAAAAAGGTGCATTTTTGACCATAATGATTAATTTTCTACAAAAAAGACAAATTCCCCACGAAGTAAATTCTTAAAGAAATAGTTTAATTTTCAAATTTAAAAATCAACGTTCAACTAAATACTTGATGTTTCACCAACAAAAGATGACTTGATTTTTGACATAGTAGTTACAATTTTAATCAGAGGTGAATTTTAAATCGATATAGTGTAACCTTATCAAGAAAATTTGATTTTCAACAAACAAGTTTAAATTTTAAACAAGTAATTGATTTTTAACTCGAAAAGGATGAATTTGCCATGAACAATGTAAACAAGCTTTCTATCATAATTCAGAAATATTTCTTCTTCGGAATACTGCTTCTACTCTAAAGACTGCTTGAAGTACTTTCTTTATTCGGAACTAAAGAAAGGGAACTTTCAAATTGTGACGAATTTCGGAATGCAGGAACGATTTTTAAAAATTCCTCTCTTCCTAAAAAATCTCACAGAGCAAAAAATTGGCAAAATTTTTTACCTAAAGTGAAATAAATTGAAATTCTTCTCCTCATGAAGTATAGATGAATTCAAATATTTTGAGAATTAGTTTAAACTAAGGAATGTCACATTCATAGAATTAAATGAAAATATATCTTTTTGATCCATGAAAAGAAAGCGCTAATTCCTCGTTTCTTTTTTGGTAGAATTTCGAATAGTCTAGGTTGAGTCAAGTAAATTTCCGGTTTTTTTAATTGAATTCCTGGTCTTTCCCGGTTTCCCGGTCAAGTCTCCACCCTGAACATTGAGGTAGTTAAAAAAGATTTGGTTGAACGCTCCTCCCATTGGACAAGCATAGTGCACTTCTTATGTATATCTTTTTACATCTGCATGAAAAATTGGGTGAAATAAGAAACATGTTTGAGGGAACTGAATTCGAACAAATTCGAACAAAAAGAAATAAAGTGGCATTGAATTTTGTTGATTCCCGTCGATCCAGCTAAGGAGCTATGGCAATTGAATGTTGTTATACACAAGTCCGAATCCCGCATTACATCACTGTCTGTAAATTCAGCAGGGTGTTACCACCCCACAATCCCATCTGTATCATCACGCGCCATTGGCTGCGTGCAAAGTGATTAAAAACAGGGAACGGCGACAGCGCTCCCCTTATTCCCTTTAACCTCTCTGTTTCACCCTTCCACTATATCAGTAGGCGGGGTAGGGTGGTGACCACAAATGCCCGAGGGATTTCGTCCTATCGACCTTCCTACGGGAGAACTCATTGGACTGCACACGATCCCAAGCGGGTTTTGAGAATCAAAATTCCAACGCTTTCGACATAACCTGGGTGGAACGCCCTCTAGTTAATGCTTGTTTCCATCTAGTATATTAAGATTCATAATAATCAATGTTCATTCATGTATGCCTTCCACTTTGAAGTTGGGTGCTTACATATTTCACAAAAGTCTTGGTTCAAGGAACCATTTCAAGGAAATGTTTGTTAATTAATTTTCAAACTCCGACAATAGTCCAGTATATTTAGATTTTATTATTGTAATTCATGGGGTAAGAAATATTGCAGGTTATGTGCCATCTGGAATTAAGAGGGGATTTCTTGTATTGGGTATAACGGTCGTATTTTTGATTAATTCAGGAAAACAGTTGATACCATTTTAAATAAGAAAAATTAGGTCTACAAATTAGTTTATTTGATGTTCTCTCGTACTTTGCTTATTTTTTGCTTGAAAATTGATTATAACCAAGTGACCCGCGTAAGGAACGAAGTTCCTTCCGTCCCTTAACAAATACTGAATATGCACGTTTCTCAAATAATTACATACAAGTAATGCGTGTCTCTGAAACATGGGGTAGGAACGCAGTTCTGAATGTCTTTATAAGTAGGTCCTTCTCCTTAGCACGTATTCGAAACTCCGTTCCAACCACATGTTTCAGAGACACGCGTTACTTTTATATAATTATTTGAGGAACGTTTATATTCAGTATTTGTTGAGCGACGGAAGGAAATTCGTTCCTTACGCGTGTCACTTGGACACGTTTACCTTTTTTTTTTTCAATTCTACTCTATACTATGTTTTGTGTGTGAAAATTGGTTGAAAATTTTGCGAAATGCAAGAAGTTTCATTTTCGTAAAATCAATAGTTCGTAAAGGATGCTCGTAAAAATTTCAACGGGTGTCATATACCTTCTCTCTAGAGTCTAGAGGCAATTTTTCACAATTTTCATGAGCTTTTGTACATTAAAAAATTCTTCATAATTATAAGTACAACAAAACTTGAATCGCGGAAATCGGACCATTTTTACTTATATTACGAGACGATAATGAAATAGCAATAATCGCAAAAGGAGACCGATTTTCGCGATTCAAACTTTGTTGTAAAACTTATAACAATAATGTATCAAATAAGTGAAAATTAGTTGAAAATGTGTCGAAATGAAAAAAGTTGCATTCTCGCAGAATCTATGTGTCGTGAACCATGTTCGAACAAATTTTAGCAGGTGTCATATATCTCTTCAAAAAAATAAGTAGTAAGCAGGGGTCGTTGAAATTTGAACTAGTTTATTATGTCAATGCTAGTCTGTGAAGGTATATTTTCCGATTCAAACTTTGTTGTAAAACTAATAAAAATAACGTATCGAATGTGTGAAAAATTTGTTGAAAATTTTGCGAAAGTTGCATTTGCGTGAAATATATAGGTTGTAAAAGATGCTCGTAAAAATTGCAACGGGTGTCATATATCCCTCTCTAGACAATCGTACAAATTTCAACCGGTATCACATTCTGAAGTAAGTAACGAAATCTATCTACCGTCGTATAAGGAACTTCGTTCAAAAAATAAAAAAAAAGGTTGAACATTTTTTTAGATAAAATATATTTTACGATTTCTGTGATATCACAAAACTTCTAGGGCAAAAGTTGTGATAATTCACATGATCTTCTTCAATTTTTGTTTGAAACTTTTTTGTTGTAAGAGATATTGTTTAGTAGTGCTGGAATGAGAGCGCTGTGAAGTCATAGATTAGCGTTACACTGACAGCACCTGAAAGCGTTATTGATTTTGGAATCTGATACCGATTGAAATCTTTACTCACGAGAGGGATATATGACACCCGTTGAAATATTTACGACCTATAGATTTTAAGAAAATGCAACTTCTTGAATTTGGCGAAATTTTCGACAATTTTTTAAAACATTCGATACGTTATTGTTATTAGCTTTACAACAAAGTTTGAATCGCAAGAATCGGGCTTCTTTTGCGATTTTTGCTACTCCATTATCGTTTCGTGATAGAAGTGATAATGGTCCAATTTTTGCGATTTAAGTTTCGTTGTACTGATAATTATGGAGGATCTGAATGTATATAAGCTGGTGGAAAATTTTTCAAAGATTGCCTTGTAGATGTGACATGAAAGAGATGCATCGACGATCCTAATATACTCTCACAAGACTAGCATTGACATGATAAACTGGTTCAAATTTCAACGACCCCTGCTTACTACTTCTTTATTTGTAGAGTTATATGACACCGGTTAAAACTTTACGAGCATGGTTTACGACATATAGATTTAACGAGAATGCTACTCCTTGCATTTCGAAAAATTTTCAACAAATTTTCACACATATAGGACCTTATTGTTATTAGCTTTACAACGGAGATTTAATCTCGAAAATCGGTCTACTTTTTCGATTTTTGCTATTTCATTATCGTTTCGTAATATAAGTAAAAACGGTCTGATTTCTGCGATACAAGTTTTGTTATACTGATAATTATGAAGAATTTTTGAATGTACATAAGATGGTGGAAAATTGTGCAAAAATTTCTTCGTGAATGTGACATAAAAGAGAAGCGTCAACGATCCTAATCTCGATCTCATTGGTGTCTAGAGACTCTAGAGAGTGATACATGACAACCATTGAAATTCTTACGAGCATCCTTCAAGACCTACTGATTTCACGAAAATGAAACTTCTTGTATTTCGCAAAATTTTCAACAAATTGACGTGCTATAGTGTTCTTCTCGATAAGAAGAGATACTAACTTGCCAAATTTATACCCGTGAACGTGGAAATCCGTGCGCTTTTTATTCCTCCTTTTTACACTCTTCTTCTCAGTCGGTAGGTTATTTCTCCGGGCGATGGCACCTTAAGAAAGTGTCAGCTCGCGAGAGTTTCAGGATTCCTTTCTTCTTCTTGTTTCCTTCTCAGTAGCTCGAGATAATGCGTGTTATTAATACACTCAGGTCTAATGAAATTGAAAACTCCGCTGCTGGGTAACAAAAGGTAGGAACGAGCATAGTTGGTAAGTGCATCTAATGATTCCTACAGCCCTCTCCCGCTTCTCTTTACTACACCCGTTATCTCGGCTACTACCGTTTTTGTTATGTCGAATGGGTCGAATATTCTCTTTCACTAGTTCAGCGCTGTAGAATTCCGGTACTGAGTAACATGCTCGCAGTAGGGAAATATTTTCTCCTCGTTTCTCTCTTGAATGGGGTAATGTCGAGGAGCGTAAGAATTTAGTATATTGGATTTTACGAAGGCTTTAGATTTTTCTTGATACGAGGATATACTTTAAATGGAATGTAGAGACGGCAGTGAAATTCTCAACTCATTTTGCATTTATTCAACAAGAATATTTTCAACGGAATATTGGCAATGAACCGTTTATTGCGAATTGAGCTGATAGCAAAATATTTGGAGGATCGAATGTTTACTTTTCCATTGGGAAAAATGACCTCAGGGATGTAAAAAATGGAAATGAGAATGTTCGTGAAAGGAATCAAAAGATATCAAAGATCTGCTAGCCATCTTTTTGAGCAATGTAAAGAAGTTGAGAGATCATTTCCCCAGTCACATTTGTGTCTTACTCGTACCAACTGTTACTACTTTCAAGTAGAGAAACCGCATTTGACGGCTGCACGACTCAAGGGGAGTTTCTCCGATTCAATCTTGATGCGGAACGCCGTATTCGGTTTTTCGTTTCTGCGTCATAGAAAAAGCGTTCTTTTCCGGGACCAGAAACGTGTCTCAGACAGCGGAAATGCGATACGTGTCTTCATATGCCAATAGTTTTTCTCGCTTTCAATAATGTGGATGAAGGTGTTCGGGATGCGGACGTAAGTATAAAGGCGAAGGAGAGACAAAGGTGCAGATCGAAATTGCTTGTTTTCAAGAAAAACCTAGAAATCACAGTAATTTTACTTCTTGTCCGTGAATTTTTCACATTTAAGTTTTGATAGAGAAGATCAAATCATTTCGATTTTCACTATGTATATAAATCTCGTGTCACGATGTTTACCCGCGATGGCCTTTGAACCAGTCATCCGATCTTGAAGAAATTTCGTATAATGTGTGTAATTTGTCCCAACTTGGATTTTAGGATACTTTTCAACTGGATAAATATATTTTTGAAACGAAGTTTCTGATACGAGGGTAGAGAGAACACGTAGGTAGATACTTAATCCACAAAAAGTACCTTGCTACCGTGACGCTGGAAAGCGTTATTGACTTTAGATTATGACACCGGTTGAAATTTTTACGATCATCGTTCACGACCCACTGCGACATGAAAGAGAAGCGTTAACCGTCTTAGTATATTCTTACTAGCATTGACATATGCGGAGTGGCGACTTGGCTAGGAAACCGGGGAGGACCGGGAAATGACCGGGAAAAAACCGAGAATATAATTTACATACCGGGAATTTACTTGACTCAATTTTAAATAAAGGAAGTAATTAAAGCAGTCTTTACAGTAAAAGTAGTATTCCGAAGAAGAAATATTTCTCAATTATGATGAAAAACTTGTTTACATTGTTTATTGCAAATTCATTCTTTTTTAGTTAAAAAATCAACTTCTTGTTTAAAACTCAAACTTGCTTTTCTGAAAATCGATTTTTTGGTAGAAAATTATCTTTCCTGTCGGGAGTAAATATTCTTCTTTGAAAATTCTGCTTTAAGGTTAGCTAAAACTCTTATGCTGGATATACAAAGAACATTTTGAGCCAAAAATGTCACTATTCCATTTTTGTTTGAAAATTTCTATTTTATAGTTCAAATTTCAACCATTTTGTTGGGGATTTTTATTTTTTGAGTAAGAATCTATTTTCTCCGGAAATTGAACTATTCTAGTTGAAGGTTCATTATTTCAGTTCAAAATTCTTCTTTCTCGGTGGAACTTCAACTAAGTCAGAGAAACATTTACGATCTCATTTGATTCTTCATCATTTTGTTAAAAACATATAATTTATTTTAAAGTAAGTTTTCTTTGTTAAAAGTAATTGTTTTAATTGAAAATTTAACATTCTCCAATCGAAATTCCATAGTTTTAATTGAAAATTCATTTTTTTAGTCAAACATCCATTTTTTCAATTTAAAATTTGAGTATAAAATTCTCGTTGACAATTTATCTTTTTCAGTAAAAACTAATTCATCTGTTCGAAAACTCAACTCTTTCGGTTGAAGATTCTTTGTTTCAGTATAAAAATTTTATGCTTGGTTTTACTGAAAATGTTGCTTTTCCATTTTTTGGTTGAATATAATTATTTTTTGAGTTTTAACTTCGACCATTTTGACAATTAATTTGCTTGTTTGAATATTCACCTTCATGGTTGAAAATTGAAGTGCTCTAGTTGAATATTCATCTTTTTATTTGGAAATTCATCTTCTTGATTGGAAAAATCATTTATTTTGTTGGAATTAATTTTTTTCTGCTATGGTAAATTGATTTTCCTTTATTGTTAGTATAACTGTTCCAATTTTTGTGAAAAAAAAATTATTTTTTTGTTTGTGGAAATTTCGGTCTTCTTTAAAAAATTGATTCATTTTGCAATATTTGATCTGTTGCGATAAAGGATATTTAGAATGAAAGTAATTATTAAAAATGAATGTTTGCGTTTTGCGACAAATAGAAATATGTCACTTCTAGTTGACCGGAAAAATTGAAAAACTTGACCGTGATGAACCGGGAAATGACCGGTAATTCGAAATCATCCGCCAATTCGTTACCCTGATATGACATCCTGCCTGATCAATGCGCTAGCATTGTGAGCCAAGGGAGAGGTATATGACATCTGTTAAAATTTTTACGAGCATCGTTAACGACCTATAGATTTGAGGCAAATGCAGATTTTTGCATTTTGCAAAATTTTCAACCAATATCCACATATTTGATATGCTATTGATATTAGCTTTACAACAAAGTTTGAATCGAAAAAATCAGACTATTTTTATGATTTCCAATATTTTTTATTATCAGATTTTTTTTACGATTTTTGATATTTTTTATTATCGTTTCATAATAGAAGTAAAAAAGTGGACGTGTGATGTGACTCGAGGGAGAACGAAGTTCCTTTTTTGCTTGACAAATACTGGATGTTTCCTCAAATAATTATATAATAGTAATGCTTGTCTTTGAAAAATGCGGTAGGAATGGAGTTTCGAATTGTTTTCATTATTCTATGATTCCGATAAAAAATTGTACAATTTAAAGCACTCCAAATTTAAATTGTTGAATGCTAAAGACTTTATAGATTGTTTTGTCCCTAAAATATCCTAATTTTCATTATTAAACGTTCATAATTTAAAATTTATAAATTAAAATTCATAATTCAATATTGTAAAATCTGAAGTCAAAATTGTACAATCTGTCAATCAAGGCCTTGATAGCTCAAAAATGTGATTTATAAGGTCAAAATTTAAATACAAATTACATTAAAGACTCCAGAACTTTACATTTTCAATGTAAAGTTTTCACTATCGGAGGAATTGATTTTTTTCCTACATGAAAAGTCTGAAATTTTGCAAAGTTTCTAATTGAAAGTCCTAATTGTTACGTAATTAGAAGTTTTAAATCTTTAGTATTCGTAATGCATCATCAGAATGAACGTATTCATATAAAAAAAAAAATTTGAGTTCAAAGTTTTGAGTAATGTTGGTTTTGCATGTTCATAAATTGGCCTTCGAAATGAGATAGTCCTAGTTCAAAAAATTGGTTGAAAATTCAGCGTAATTCGAGAAGTCGAATTTCCGTAAAATCTATAGGTCGTAAAGGATGCTCGTAAAAATTTCAGCGGATGTTATATATCCCTCTCTAGAGTAAAAATTTTAACCGGTATCAGATTCTGAAGTAAATAACGCTGTCAGTGTAACGCTAATTTAAAACTTCAAAGCGTAACGGTACCAAAATAATTTTATTAAATTGGTTCCTACTCAAGAAATCTCTCTACCCTCGTATAAGAAACTTTGTTCCAAAAAAATGTTGTCCAAAGCAACGAATCGCTTGTGTCATTCCAACCGAATGGAACACAGTCTACCCAGTGTTGAATTCCATGTCTTCGAAGAAAGCATTCTTGTTGGAGTTTAAGAAACGTGTCTGAGATACCGAAAACGCGAGTTTGCCTCGATATTATGCCGATAGTTTTTCTCACTTTCAACGATATGGATGAAGTTGTCCGGAATACGGACATGCGTGAAGGCAAGAAATAGACAGGAGTGTATGCAGGAAGGAGGCAGAGAAGGTACAATATCCAGCATTTCGAAATCCCTCGACGAGCTTCGGCTCTTTGGAAAAAGAGCGAGGTAGACGTTACGAAAAGGAATGGACGGCCGACACGTGGTTTGGACAGGGCTGAAGGAGGTATGTACGTGCTCAGCTTCGTCTGCCGGCTTTTTCAAACAGTATAGAACTTTCCCAGCAGAAAGAAAAGGAGGGTGGAAACTCCTTGAGGTTCTTGATAAAATCCCACGGGTACTCGAGAACCAAAGGACTCGACGATCAGCCGCGAACCGAATGGACACCGTATGCCTCTCCAATCGTTTCGAAATTTCTCTACGTGACTTTCTCCAGAATAGGAAGAAAATCCTCGTCCTTTGGAAAACGATCTGATTTCAGTAAGACGAAAAGGTCGTCAAAATGACAATAATTAGAGCGTTGCCGTATTTTTATTGGAATAAAAATGAGTTTCCTGCATATTTGTTGGAGGAAGAACGAGTTCACGTGATTATCATAGGATTGATGTTTTCTATTTCTATTTTTACTCTTTTTGGGGCCTTTTAGGTTCAGGCAGAAGGGAAAATAAATCAGGGTGGCGACTTGACCGGGAAACTGGGAAAGACCGGAAATTTTATTGACCGGGAAAAATCAGAAAATGACCAGGAAATTACTTGACTCAACGTAGACTATCAAAAATCCTACCGAAAAATACGAGAAATAACCGCTTTCTTTTTATGAATCAAGAAGAGATCTTCATTTGATTCAAAAAATGTAACGTGTTCCTTTAATCTGATTCTCAAGATATTTAGATATTTCTATACGTCATGAGAGAAAGAATTTTTTTTTTTCCATCATCAGAAAAACATTTTGCAAATTCGTTGCTCTGTGAGATATTTTTAGCTCACTCAAATTTGATAACCGAATTGATGATAGCCCAAACATACAGAAAGAATTATCTAAATTAGAAGAAAATGTATTTATGACGTTTTATTTCCTTTCCCTCATTTATCTGATTTGGGACAGGGAAATTCAGAAATATTTATAGGAATTAAAAAAAAATCTGCCGCCAATTCAAAATTCGTCATAATTTCAAAGTCCTCTCTTCTGAAAGAGGCTCGAAAGTTTTCTTCAGAAAAAAAATAATTCGGGTTGAAACTTTTTATACATCAGAAGTTATTCACAGTCTTAGTTTTTGCTATATCGTTAGGGAAAAGTTACAATTCTTATCTAATCCTGATGATCAAGGCCTCATTTAATTCTCGGAAAGATCCTCTACAATTCTATTTGAGTCGTGTTGGTCGAACTTGGAACTTTCATTGTTTATAAAAATTACAATAATTATGATTTCCAAATAAATTTTCCCAATACAATCTACCCAAATAGAATTGTAGAGAATCCTCCAAAGAATCCAATGAGGCCTTGACCATAAGGATTGAATAAGACTTGTAACTTTTTTCTAACGAGGAAGCAAAAACTAAAACTCTAAATAACTTCTGAAAAATAAACAATTTCAACCTTAATTATTTTTTTTCTGAAGCAGACTTACAAGCCTCCATCTAAATACGCAGAATTTATAATAGATATATTTTGGTCAATTTTATGAATCATTATAAAGATTGTCGAACTTAAAAGTCCAATCATCTTTTTCGGTGAAAATTCAAGTATTTCGTTGAATGTTGATTTTTAAATTTGAAAATTAAATTATTTCTTTGAGAATTCACTTCGTGGAAAATTATTCTTTTTTGTAGAAAATTAATCTTTATGGTCAAAAATGCATCTTTTTGCCTAAAATTCATCTTTTTGCTTAAAATACATCTATTTATTCGAAGATTCATCATTATACCTGAAAATTCATCAGTTAGGTTAAAAATCAATTACTTCAACTGAAAATTTAACCGTTCCATTATGAGTGGAAAATTGATCTTTTCTAACCCGAAATTCGACGACTCGGTGAAAATTTCTCATTTCAAATTAAAAATTCAATTAATTCGTTGAAACTTCACACTTTTTGTTGAAAAATTGTTTATTTTTTTTTGTGAAAAAATTATTTTCCTCTTTGCAATATAATATTCTTACAATATAATATTCTTGCAATATAATATTCTTCTTCAAAAAATTTCCATTACGGTTAACAATTCAACTTTAACAGTTGAACATTTTTCATTCTAGTCGAATATTAATTTAGTTGAAAATTCTAATGTTCGGTTCTAAATAAGGTTTTCAAGCCAAAAATGTCACGATTCCATTTTTGTTTGAAAATTCTCATTTTTAGGGTTCGAATTTGAACCATTCTGTTGAAAAATTGTATTTTTTGATTGAACATTGTATTTTCCTGTTGAGAATTAATTTTTTTGTCAAAAATTTAACTACTCTAGTTAAATATTTATCATTTCAGTGAAACATTCGTCTTTCTGGTTTAAAATTCAACTGCTTCAGGTAAACATTTACACATTCATTTGATTCTTTATCATTTTGTGTATGAATGAGTAATTTGTTTGACAGTTTTTTTTTCAAAGCTAGTTTTTTTTTGTTATTAGCCATTTTTATTAACTTAAAATTTGATCCATTTCAATTGAAAATTCCATTATTTCAGTTAAAGATCTATTTGTTTGGTTAAACATCCATTTTTTCAATTTAAATTTCGAGTAAGAAGATTTTAGTTCAAAATGTATCTTTCCCAACTCTTTCAGTTAAAAATTCTTGTTTTTAGTATAAAACATTTATGCTTGGTTTAGAATTGTTTTTTCTTTAACTAAAAATGTTACTGTTCCATTTTTGGTTTTGAAATAATTATTTTTTGACTTTGAATATCGAGTTTTTTTTAATACATTATATTTTTTCTTAGAAAGTGATTCTTTCTATTTGGAAATTATTCTTGTTTGAATATTCACATTTATGGTTAGGAATTGAAATGTTCCAGTTAAATATTCATCTTTTTAGTTGGAAATTCATCTTCTTCTTTTGAAATTCAACTGCTCTGGTTGAAGATTCATAATATTATTTGAAAATTCAACACACTCGTTGTAAAATGAACCGTTTTGTTGGGAATCGGTTTTTGCCTTGTTATCGAGAATTGATTTTTTTAATTGTAAGTTCACTTGTCCAAATTTTTGTGAAAAAAGATGTGTTAAGCGTGTAAAGGTCTACGTCATGAATAAAAATTAGGGTTTGCGTTTTGCGACACATATAAATAATTCGCTTCTAGTTTACCCAAAAAATTCAAGAAATTGACCTTGAAGAACCGGGAAATGACCGGGAATTTGAAATCGTCCATTGAATCGCCGCCCTGAAAAGGTAGAGAATAGTCGTAGAGGGCCTTGGTGACAGAAGAGTAAGGGGTCTGTTGGGAAATTTAGGGGGTGTGGAAGAGAGAGGTGGTGAAGGACGATAACATTGGGGGTGAGTATAAGAATAAAGGTGGCGCTTTTAGTAGATAGGGCAAGCAAGGGAGGGCTTTAGACCCGTACGGGAAGTGAGGAAGATTTAGTTAAGATTCGGTGATGTGCAGAGAAAGAAGAGGGAGGAGTGATGCGGATAAGTAGAGAGGCGAGTTATGGATGTGGATGCAGTAAGCATGTAGAGAGGGGAAGTTAAATGACTGTGGGGGAAGGGGGTGTGGAGGGGTAGGATGGTATGCGATAAGTAGAGGGATGTGGATGAGTAGAGAGGCGAGTTATGGATGTGGATGCGATAAGTGTGTAGAAAGGGGAAGTTAGATGACTTTGGGGGAAGGGGTTATAGAGGGGTATGATGGTTTGTGATAGGTAGAGAGATGTGATAAGTAGAGGGATGTGGTAAAGTAGAGAGGCGAGTTATGGATGTGGATGCGATACTTGTGTAAAGAGGAGAAGCTAATAACTCTGAGGGAAGGGGGTGTGGAAGGGAAGGATCGTATGTGAGGGGAAATAAGGCGTGTAAGGGATGGGAAGGGAAAGTGAAGGGATGGTGCAAGAGGATAGGGGAGAGGGATGATTTGAAGGACATATTTAAGGGTTTGAAGTGTTACGAGAAACGTTCTTGTAGATACATGACGCCTGCTTTTACTCTTTCAACACAATCTTTTTCGTGTATTATGTATGTACAAATGCAGTTGCAGAATGTCATGTTCGTTATCCAGAACTTTTTCATTCCATTGAAACTGTAAAAAAAAATCTGTTCCACCCTCTGCTCTGGTCGATTACATTTAGTTACGTTATCCCTCGCTCCAGAGTTTCCTCGAAAATACGTGTATACTTTTTCCTATCTAAATTCTCATTACGTTTCCAAGTAATTGTACATTGCTTTCATATTCTTGCCCTAAAAGTAAACGTGTCTACACATAGAAAATATTTACATTTTCTCTGAAAGGAGAGAGAGAGAGTATCAGAGATCTAATTAACTTTGGACAGACGAAACTTTTCAGGCAGGAAGGAAAGAGTCGCGACATTACGAAGCAACTTTTGCGGGTGCATCGAGGGATAAAGAGAAGGGGATTAAAAAGTAGACAAATTCTGCTGCTGAGTAGGTTTTTAAAAAAGTCTCTGTGGGAGGAGTTTCGCTTTGTGAGGCGTACGATTAATTTGTGTAGCGTTTCGCAAACAACATTAGCGTCTATCTGGCGCGTTTCTTCATACGTACTTTGCTTCCTCTTGCTTTGCAATTTCCTCCCTCCCTTGCCCCTTTCATCTTTCCCTCAATGTTTTCTCTTGTGGTGAAAACCCCTTCGGTCATTAGCCATGTCCGCGGCTAACACTGCGGTTATATTTCCTACCGCGTAAAACATGAGCCAACAACAATGTGACAGGACTTATGGTAAATACCCCATTATGCGCGGCATGCAGCATTCAGTATTCAAGCCCTTCACTGCCTCTCACCCAAATCCTAGATATACATATACATATCCGACAAACAAGGCCGAAGATTTATCATTGAATTTTCGGGACAATTGAAACTTTGCGCATAGCCACGCGAGTCAAGCACCCTTGTCACTCTTACAAAGAATGCTTACCTAATCTTAGACAACGCCCTAATGTGTCATATGTTAGACTCTCTTACACAAAAAAAATACGATTCTTCAGCTTATTTAATATAGTAGGTACTGAAAATGTTTTACTCCTTCTCTCCTCTCAGTCCCTCTCTCCCCTACTTCTTCCTCATTATCTCTCACTTCTCCGTCATTACCCCTTACTGCCTTTCTTTTCCCTCCTATTTCCTCTTGATTTATCTTTCTTTCTTCTATTTTCCCGTAACCCCTGATTTCCTACATCCCTTCCTTCCCTACATTCCTTGCCTTCTTTATCTCTTTCACACTTTTCACACCTCTCCTTTTCCTCACTCACCCTTGCTTCCTATCACCTCTTCCTACCCCCATTCCCCTCAATCACCCCTATAATCATTCTCCTTCACATTCCTACCTCATTTCTCTCTACCTAACCTTAAAAATTATGAAACACTCCGAGTTGTTACAAATCTGAGTCGTTTTGTATAAAGAGCAGAAAAATCTGTCGCAATCAGGGTGACTTGACCGGGAAACCGGGAATTTTCTGGACCAGGAAAAACCAGGAAATGACCGGGAATTGTATTGAAAAACCGGGTATTTACTTGACTCAACCCAGACTATTCAAAATTCTACCAAAAACATATTCTCAAAATATATAAATACATCTTTAATTCATGAGAGGAAGAATTTGAATTCTTCTCCATTATAAGAAAAACGTTTTGCAAATTAGTTGCTCTCTGAGATTTTTAGGCTGACTCAGAGTTGATAATCGAGTTGATGATGATCCAAGCATACAGAAAGGATTATTATCTAAATTTATTCAAAAAAATGTATTTATCGCGTTTATTTTCTTCTCCTCATTCATCTGACTTGGTACAGAGAATTTCAGAAAATTCTTCTTAATTTTAGATGAAGAAAGTACCTTTTTGAGCGGGTAGAAGTAGTATTCCGAAGAAGAAATAATTCTGAATTGTGACAAAAAACTTGTTTACATTGTTCATTGTGAATCCGTCCTTTTTTAGTTGAAAAATCAACTACTTGTTTAAAATTTGAACTCGTTTGTTGAAAATTGAATTTTTATGTTGAAGTAGCACTATTTCCTTCCAAAATTCACCTCTTGAAAATTCATCTTTTTGCATAAAATACAGTGATCTATTACCTTTGAAGATTCATCATTAAACCTGAGAATTCCTCAGTTTGGTTAAAAATCAATTTCTTGAACTGAAAATTCAGCTGTTTCATTTTTGGTGGAAAATTGATCTTTTCTAGTCCAAAATTCGACGATTCGGTGAAAATTTGTCTTTCTGCATTGAAAATTCAATTATTTCCTTAGAAATTCACATATTTTGTTGAAAAATCGATTTTTCGTAGAAAATTTTGTTTTGCTTCGGAAGTTAATATTCTTCTTCAAAAATTCTTCTTTGCGTTTAATAATTCAAGTTATACAGTCAAACATTTTTCATTTTGTCGAACATCCATCTTGTTGAAAACTTTCATGTTTGCTGGAAAATTGTTTTAGTAGAAAACGCTTATGTTAAGTTTAAAATTGGTTTCTTGAATTAAAAATGTTACTGTTCTATTTTTGGGTGAGAATAATTATTTCTTGAGTTCTATTTTCTTTGTAATTCGTTTTTTTGTTATCTTAAATTGATTGTTTTAGTTTCTGAAATTAACTGTTCCAATTTGAAAAAAAATTGATTCTTAGTTTTTGGAAATTTGAGTATCCTTTTCGAAATTGATTTATTTTGCATTGTTTGATCTGTCGTGTTAAAGGATGTTTAGAACGAACGTCATGAATAAAAAAAAGGTTGGGTTTTTGCGACAAATATAAATATATTACTTCTAGTTGACCAGGAAAATTGAAAAACTTGACCTTGAAGAACCGGGAAATGACCGGTAATTTGAAGTCGTCGCCCAAAATCGCCACCCTGATAACATAATTATGTTTGTTATATCAAGTGACATTCAAAGTGATTCAGGAAGTTTTTCTTATAATAATTCAATATATCCCTGGTCATTTACCGGTCCAGTGACTTCCTCGATCATAAAATTTATAATAATATTCCATCCTGGAAAATAAACCTCATAAAACACTGTTTAAAGTACCTCCCATATGAATATATGTAAGTATGAAGAGGGACCAGTAAGAATAATATGTTTTGCTTCTGACTGTGAGAATTGTAACTCTACCCTTTCATAAACTTCAAATTAAAATAAAATGACGTATGGTAAGTAAATTAATCTTTTCCGCCAACACACACAGGTTGGCAACCAGCTCTCGGAAAGGATGTGGTTTACGCACGCGGATGCAAGTTCTACATTGTATATACATACGTGGAAATGTTAATTCACTAACAAGTCATTGCGCTTCTTTCCGTGCGCTCCAGTGAACATGCTCGTATCGTTGTTCCGAGCTCATGTATACGGTCCTCTTGGATTGTATTACACGAAATACGAATAGGATACGCACAGTTCGGGTTTTCGGCACTGGTCCTTCAGGGATCATACATTGTCCCATGTAAACAGATACCCGTAAGACCCACAGGGAACAATCCCCATACAAAGGATGCAAATTTATTCCAGATGAATACCTGCAAATTCATTTTCTACTTTGTGAAAGAATTAAACAAACGGATTGCGCGTAACGGTAGCGACTTTTGTGGACGAATTTCAATCCGCGATGAATGACTACTGGTTTATTTCTGCTTTTTCAGATTTATTATAAAATTTTGTTTGGAATTTTTTTTTCAATTTAAGAGACTCTCCAGTTGTAACGGATTTTTCTTTAGCGTTACTGATATTCTATCTTTATTTCAAATTTTTACCCTCTTCCTTCCATTAAGTCAAATTTTCATTTAAAATTTAAATTCAATAAATTATCATCAAACACTAATTCATTCAGTACTTCAAATTGGTTCACTTATATGTATTCGTATCAGGTAGTGAGATCAATATAAGCAAGAAGAAGACAAATTTGGAGTGAAAAAGAGTAGCGAGTTTGTTTTTATTCTGCATTAGTCTTAGCCCATAACGAATATTGGCAATAAATATTATTCAAATGGTTGCACACAAGAGCATTAAAAATATAAACCCGAACGGAAATAACGGTCGCAAATCTACATTCACACATACACACACACTAAAACACTTATAACGGACAAGTCAAAACGAAGTCCTTCAAATAAAATGTACTGGGCAAATTTAAAATGAAACATATTCCAAATAAATTGTTCTTCTGTCTACTTTTTCCCTTTTGTCACTTGAATTAACGTCTCTAACGCCACAATCCGAATCCGCACCAATTGAGATTTAATTTGTGTACTCACACGATGATGAGGTTTTTTCACTTATCTGTATTTTCGTGAAGATTCAGGTGTCGTTGGCGTTGGATTAGAGCATCCACACTCGAAGACAGAACAGTGCGGGCTAAATGTTTGAGTAGAAATCGTCAACTGTTCAGTTCGCTCATTGGATTGCGGGCCACAATAGTGTGAGAGACAGTAAATTCAATAATGGTAATTCGTCATGGTCAAATAA
>WSXT02176912.1:4619-21763 GCA_011762715.2 Neuroterus valhalla | reverse complement strand
CCATCGCCCCCTCTTGTGAGATCCAATGCACGGGAGTGGGCAGACGGCGCGGCGAAGCCGCGTCGTCTGCGCACTCGGGATATATGATCTCCCCGAAGAATGATTGGACTGAAGGAGTTGTTGTGCTTTGCTCAGCGCTGGTTCTAGGCATGGGCAAACCGGGCATTTGCCCGGGGCGACAGGTTCGAAGGGGAGGCATTTCTCAAGAGCAAATAAGGCACTACGAAACGTTGCCCCGCGGGAAGGGCGCACTTTCATGTTGCGCCTGGGGCGGCGAAATCCCTAGAACCGGCCCTGGCTTTGCTCTTACAGCATAGATACACAATCCAAGAAAATTTAACATGGCAGGAAGTAAAAGTGACGTTTTGTGTGTAGAAAAAAGCCCATTAATGGGAAAAACCACAAACTAAAGCTATCGACATATAATGCTGCTCTTATAGACGACATCCCCACTTGAGTGGAAGCACAAGCACGCATGCGCAGAACCTCTCTGCTGAACTAGGGAAGTCGCCTATATAAGCAGCCTATAAGAGCAAGTGCTTTGTGGATTCTGAGTTTGTCTTTTGACTTGTTCACGTCGAGGACCTACGAAGAGAAGAAACGAGCCAAGAAGCCGAGGCAACCATGCCTTCCAACCCGGGAGCGAGTAACAACCCGCCTTCGGACATCAGAGAAATCGAAGTAACCGACGATATAATGAGCGAGAACGCCTGGACGATCACCTCTTCAAGGGAACGCAGAAGGCAAGGATCAGGTTCGTATAAATTTTATTTATCTAGTATGCTTAGCAGCGCCGAGAGCACTGCCCAACCTGCAAAAAAGCATTAAAAACCCTTTTAAAAATTATTTTCGTCACCGTAGACGTAATATGACCGCATCACCGGGAAAAATACCCCCAATCAATGTGATTGTTGACGAAGCTGACCATCCGTAGACAGTCCTCTATGAAACCCTTAAGCCTCTGTACAATATGAATCCGTAGACTACAATGTCATCACTAACCTTGAAAATGCAGGTTTTCGATATTATCTATACAAAAATATCGAGACGCCACCTATTAAACTCGTTGTGAAAAAAAATCCCTATCTCTTACCGCGAAGACCCGATTCACGGAGAACTGAAGGAAGAAGGTTTCCACGTTACTACCGTAAGCTGCATGCGCAACAGACTAACAAAAAAGCATTGCCGTTGATATTACTTACGGTCTCTAATTCATCACATGTCACGTCGTGCCACGCAATTTGAAGTTCGCCCGAATGTTGCTTAGCAGCTGCGTAGACATCCATCGGACGATGGAAGGGAGCGAACGAGAGTGTAGCATTCCTTGCGTTAGGTCCGACCATGTGAGTCTCGGGAGCTCGACATAGAGTCAGTCGCATTGATATCGTCGAACTATCGTCACTATATCCGTCCGTGGAGCTCTCGCGTCGGTCGCTTCATCAAGCGATCATGGGTCATGAATTCTGATGGTTCATGGAAATCCGCTTCCGCAGCTGTGTGTCAAGGCTCAAGGCAAAGCACGCGTGCATGGTAGTTTCTCATCATCTTCATTGTCGATTCATTCTTTGGTAAATCTCTCTCCCGTACCTTCATCAATGTACTTTAAATAAATCTGGATTTCTTGTGACATATAAGCCTTTCCTCATACGAAGGTGTTTTATTTGCGGACCCAAAATCTTTCACCTCTTAGATCGCGAATTTTGCGGAGAAGGGAATTTTCAGCAATTAGCGAAGAGCTTCAACCAAGGGCTGGGGATTCATCTATACCCACATCATCGCTGTAGCAGCAAGCAGAAGAACTGATAAGCATCCAGTCCCTGGCGTATATGAAAATGAAAGTAGAACTCTACATTAAACCAAAGGAGATCTCTTAGTGCTACAACTTTAGAGGTTTCATCACGTCTCTGACTTGTGTCACGCTACATTACGCTGCGTGAAATTTGGGGGCACGCGCACTACCCTTAGCTCGCCAGACACCAGCTACTTGCTCTTACTGTGGCAACGATCACCCGGCCAAATATAGAGGTCACGCAGCGTTTTAAGAAGTCTCTAGAAAGCCACTTAAAAACATTATTCCAAACCTACTAAAGATTACAATAATATTTCTCCCAGCAAGCAGCCTACACCAGTAATTCCGCCAAATCATAGTAGCGACCCTCAAGAATAAGTAGCCACCGTGAACCCCCCGTCATAATTGGATAAACCGCTCTACAGCACTGAAGTCGCCTCTAAATGCGTTGTTCAGACTCAAATGAAACCGAAAGTTGAGAAACAGATTGAGGATCCCATCATAGACACTCTTTGCACTGCAGAAGAAAACTTTGGTCCGATAATCGCTGCTATAAAGCAAACAGCCGAAATTATAACTAGTATTTGAGCGATTCCCTTTGAAAATGGCAGCCTGTAATGATGAAATTAAAAAATTCTTTTTTAGAACGGTCAGGGAGTACCTCAAAAAAGACACGAAATAGCCACCTACCTTTATGGAAATAGCATCACAATTGGTCTGCCTAGCGAAACTTGAATCCTTACAAGTTAGACTACGAGGTTATGAAATAAACAGGAATGCTACTAATAGGGAAACAGCAATAATCCAAGAAAATATTGAACACCATGAATTGATAATTCCTAAAATTGACTCTCTTGAAGCCAATGCTATTGAAATAAAAACTTACGGGAACCTATATGCAATTGTCTCTGTTCACCAGACCCCCTCCCGCGACTTTATCAAAAATGACTACAAACGAGTTTTTGAACTCGCACTCTAGGTTATTGCTGCGGGTGACTTTAACGCCAAACATCTGGCTTTGAATAGTAGAACGACGAACAAAATTTGATAACAACTTTTCGAGTTCATCATGGATATGACCTTATCGACTTTGCGAATAACCAAAAATAACTATTTTAACCACGACACTGCAACCATAAATGAACTTCACTCGGACAATCGATCAATCCTTCTTGGCCTTTACACTAATTTTGGAAAATCTCCGGAAGTCACTCGCTACAAATTTGCCAAGGCGAAATGGCTGACTTTTATCACGGAATTACAATCTCAAATAAATTTTGGACCCACGCTGCTAAGCGCTACCTACATAAAAGAAGCCATCACTGACCTCACATGTAGCATAAAATACCGCCATTAACACTGTAGTCCCTCTGACTACCACCTGGCAGAAAACTATAACTAGTGATCAGGGGCGGCGAAGCATGTCTGAAGGGTATGTTGAATAACTGTGCACATCAGGGAGGGGGGGGGGTCTTTCGTGAAATTTGTCGATTTGGATGGTATCGTTCGTGGTCTATATAGATATAATGGATGCCACTATATGCGCTCGAATAGTGTTGCGCATGGTGCAATGCAGCGCATGCAACGGTGCTAATTTTGATTACTCAATTCAGTTTTGTCGTTTGGCATGTTGAATTCAACATGCTAAAAATATGGCCTGTACTAAGCTCAACATACCCAACATACCTTCCACCGCCCCTGCTAGTGATTTTTAACCACATGATGAACTATCAGGCCCGCAACACATCGCCGAATGTGAAAAAATCGTCTCCGACAATCTTCGAATCCCGAGTAATGATGATTTAAAGAAAATACCGTCTCTACATTACCTTCTTTCTTGTATATTTACTATGATTTTCCTTTCTTACATAATCTTTTCAGAAGCGAGGCGGGTTCTAAACCAAAATCCCTGTAGCTGACATCGAAACTTGTAGTGGTTCGTGTCCATGCTGAGGTATGAGCTTTGGACCAACTTCGTCAGGTTGCGGATTTGATTCTTGCCTTGCGCTCTGGTAAGGTTCTATGAAAAGGAAAGATTATAGTAAATGCAGAGGGAGAATGTTTTATGTGAAGACTCTCAAACCTGTAAAAGGGAGGGAGTATAAACAAATATTCCAATGCGACACAATATAATTTAAATATCTGAGGTCTAAATCTTCTGGTTTTACGCCAGAAAACTAGCTGGATATCTGTTTTTGGCGTATTATAGCGAAATAGAGTTTCCTTCTGTGAAACGAGGTTATAAATTTATTTTCCACTGCAGGTATCATAATAATCAACTGCGCAGCTATGAATGTTTCATGAAGGTACTGCGCGTGCACGTATTTTATATATGTGTACTGCGTGTCCAAAAGTGTCCTAGGTGTCTACTGCACAGCCATTAGTGCCATAGAAGTAAAGTGCACAGCTACAAGTGCCATATAAATCAACTGCGCATCCATGTTCAAATAATAGTATAGTAGGATTTTTATTGGCATGAACTTTTACAAGTATATAGACACTACGCCTGATGTTTGAATAAGAATGGCAGAACTCGGTGACACCATCTTCTGGTGACAGCTGACATTATGTACGGGTTACCGACAGTGACGTCGTCTACCAACAGTGGTTAAATACAGTGACGTCATGTACCGACTGTGACATATCTGTTGGTGACAGGAGCAACATCTAGTCTAGAGCAGAACCAAACGAGCAGTTACCGACTGCTGAGAACTGCTGGGTGGTGCCTTCATTATGAACTGCTACTAAAAATGCAATGTCAAGTTTGAGATTTTGAATTTCTCAGGAAAAAAGTGGCGGATGCATGTTCCCAACTTCTCATCATATCAGTGAGAGCTCGAACTACTTAGTCCGGAACAGAACCAACTGTTGGCGCCATCTGTCGGCAAGAGCTAGATATATAGTTTCCGAACAGAATCAACTAGCGGCGACACAATCATATCAGCGAAAGCTGAATCTACGATTCCCAACAGGAATCCACCTTACCTACTGCTGGTATGCCAGGGATCTGTTATACCAACTAAATGGCGGCAGTAACAGGTGGCCTGTACCGACCAAGTTACCGACATTTAGTCTGTTACATAACCAACTAGTTGGGCTATCTATCGATGGGAGCTGTAACAACGTTTAGCAACGGAACTTTGCCTTTACGACTAATTTTATTTTTGAGATCTACCTTACTGACAGAATTACCGACAGAGTCACTAATATTTGGCTTGGTAGCGGTAAAAGCAGGAACCACTTCGACAGTCATACAAAAAGATTTATTTTGTATGAAATCCAACAGTCAGAAATTCATCTTTCTTGTTGAAAGTTCTACTATTCATATAAGGATGTTAATGTTTTGTCTACTGGTCTTATCAATATTCAAATAATTGATTATTTAAATATTCTTTTTCCAAAGTTGTAAAAAAATGACTCTCTAGCTCCGCTGGTGTTCGAACCCAGGTCTTAAGGATTTCCAGTTTGATGCAATAACTGACTAAGCTATGGAAGGTGCAAGATTCATTTTTCACCACCACCTACAAGTCAATTTCGATGAAATCGTTACACTTGTAGGATTTTTTATTCTTCCAACATGAGTGCAATTTTTTATTTAGATTTCAAGGTTTTTGACCAGGCATGTCTATTTATATTATGGTGGTAATGTTTTTGTCTAATGATCTTATCAATATTTAAATAATTATTTCTTTAATTTTTCTTCAAAGTTGTGAAAAAATGACTCCCTTGCTCTGCTGGGATTCGAACCTAGGTCCTACAGATTTCCGGTCTGATACTCTAACCCATTAAGCTACGGAGAGTGCAAGATTCATTTTTCACAACCCCCTACAATTTCGAATCCCAGCGGAGCTAGAGAGTCATTTTTTCACAACTTTGAAAAAACAATATTTAAATACTTAATTATTTAAATATTTATAAGACAAGTAGACAAAAACATTAACATCATAATATAAATAGACATGCCTGGTCAAAAACCGTAACATCAAAATTAAAAAGTTCCACTACTTAGTTCATAATTCTAACATATTGGTTCGCGAATTTGTTTCCTTACTCTTTCTCATGTTGAAGATTCTTTTTTTTTCTAGTTTAAAATTTATATATTTCTTTGGATATCTGCTTCTTTTGGTAGAATTTTATTCTTCTTGTTCAAAAATTAAACTAATTGGTTGGAAGTTGATGAAAATTGTTGAATGTTCATTTTTTTGGTTGAAGATATATCTCCTCAGTTGAACATTCACCTTTTGGATCAAGAATGCAAATACTTCTTAGAAAGATAAATTTTTCTGTCGAAAATTCACATTTTTTGTTGGAGAATAATTATTTCAGTTAGGGTTTCAAGTTTTTAGTTGAGAAGTGTAGGCCTACTATATGGTTGGAAATTTTGTCTTATCTGTTCGCATATTTTGCCCTTGGTTAGAAATTTAATCTCATTTGTTTTATTTTTCAAGAATCTTCATTTTGGGTAAAAGAATTTAAGCCTCCCTTTTGAAAATTCCCATTTCTTTTTTTCGAAAAAAAACACATAAAAAAATTCGAAATATCTACCAACGTTCCGGTGTCCACTCAACATTCTTATCAAGGTAAAAAATTTCCCAGCTGGTCAAAACCCAAGAGAAACCGAGGCTGCTCTCTACCTGAATTATTAGTGAGAATTCACGCAGAGAGCAGCTTGAGTTCCTTTTGAGTTTTGATCTGGTGGGAGATTTTCTACATTGATTAGGGTGTTGAGTGGACGCTGAAACGTTAGTAGATATTTCGGATATTTCCGACATATCTATTAAATGTATGTCGTTCTCGTTTCTCAGCGTTCTTGCATTCAAATAACAAATCTTTCTCTCAGATGACTAAACCAGAAAAAAATCGTTGAGAAATGCAATTTCCTCTCTCTCTTTCTGCTCCTTATTTCTAGAAAATTGCTCCAACGATGCACTTCAGTGTTTCTGAAGCAGATGAACATCGTAGTTTCACATTGAGGTCATATCACTACCGCGCCTGAACAAGAAGTGATCAGCAATTTCCCGCCTACACGACTATAGAGAATACTTCGAGTCAACGGTAACTAGAATTGCCTTCCAGGTGGAATAGAAAAAAATTATTCCATTTTTCAAAAATCCTTCCTTGATATTGAAATTTCGTAAATGAAATCTGCAAGTAATCTCTTTTGATGATGGTTGATCGCAGATAGGTTACCTAATTTTTGAAACTGAATTCGAAATGTATTTTCATAGAATCTGGAATAAATTCTCTGTGAAAATTTCAGAACCTATGGCGGTATTGATTTATGAGAAATTCAGTTTTGAAAGTGATTATTTGAGCTTGTGCTTTATGAAGAAGATATTTCGATGAAACGACCTTCAAAATAACCCTAGAAAAAAACCGCTGAGTCTGGAAAGTATTAGAATTGGAGAATAGACTACCATTTCATGCTTCCATGACAATCAACTACGAAAATAAGTCTTATATAATACTTTTTCCCATTTTATAATAGAAATATCACCAGACACATGATAAACTTTTCGGCTTTATCAATTATCAAATAACCCCGCCGGGTTATGAGAGCTAATTCAAAGATTTCCGACCGTGTATCTATTCTCCTTGAAATTCTTTAAATCGTTTTTCATCACATAAAACCTCTTTCAATTTTATGCTTTCTTTGCATAGAAAAAGGCTTTTTGATTTTCCATCTCTCCCAGAATGTGCAGTCTTTTATGATTGACAGCTTCGGCCCTTTAAATTCACCATTTTTTCCGTCTATGTTTTTATCCTAGAGGTTGCGTTGCAGTCGAGCGGGACATTTTCAAATTCGTTGTTATTTTTTCTCTATAGTATCGATATGAATATTTTCACTACTGATAGCATAAAATGAGTACCTTGATCGAGAAAATCAGGAAGGATATGACATTTTTTGTGCGGCGTTTAATTACGATGTGATGAAATAGTGTTCTGAAATTTTTTATTCGGCGTTTTCTAGAATCCAAACACAAATTATTCATTTACATTACACGATTACAAAATCAGCATAATAATATTTCACATTATCGAATCATAGAATTTGTCAATTACATAATATTTATCTACTTATTTCTTAGTTTATTGGACTTTTTAACAATTAATTATATAAAAAATTGAAGATAATAAACGATGAATAAGCTGTTTGTTAACAGTCCTAATGTTTTTGTGATTTACCGATTTCCAAATCATTGTGACGGCAGGTGATCACGTTCTGATTTTGTAATTATATTGTAAGAAAAGATTTTTGTGGAAGTAAAAGGAGTTTCGGTTCAAATTCAATAACTGTAATAAGACTCCAAGACGCTCGGCCTCTTTCTCCTATTCCATTAGGATGGTAGGTCGTGAAATTGGAAGGAGATATTTCGAAGAGTTTAGCCCAGTCAATAGAGATCGAAAAATGCCTGTAAATAGAAAAAATTTCGGGGTCTGATTTTTCGACGCAGAAAGTTTTCTTTTAGCGTCAAAATGAAGCTTCACAGTCTTTCCCTTAAATTTGTGTACGCTAAATCCACCATCTTGAAATTCCGGGTTTTTCTTGTTATCTCGCGTAATTTTGATTAAACAATAAGAATGGTGGAAAACAAAGTTGTGATTCTCTTGATTTCATTTTTGAAAAACGTTACGTCACATTCTGAAAATTCCTCTCTGTTACTCCGTGACGCTACAATAACAAAACTTTTGTAGTCAGTCTGTCTTGTAAAGCGTTACGTAATTTATGGACAGCCCCTAATACAACGTCATATGGCCAGATTCCCACCTTACGCTGTATTGAGCGCGTTCCCGACCGTCATGTATGGTCCGTATAAAAAACTTTATGATGCAAAAATTATTGGAAATTTCATGTTCTACAACTTCGCAATTTAACTATCGCACTTATTTTTTGTGCAAACGGCCGAAAAATTAAGAAAACTGCGCCCATGTCACAATTTTGCGCAGTTTTTGCTCGATATCGGCAATAAATATTTCCATTTCCGAAAAATTGTTCAATCAAAAAATGTGGGGAATAAGATCCTTTACAACTTTGTTTTCTACTTTTTTTTCGTAAATCAAAATTACGCGAGATAACAAGAGGATCCCAAAAATTTAATATGGCGGATTTAGCGTACACAAATTTAAGGGCAAGACTGTGAAAGCTTCATTTTGACGCTAAAAGAAAATTTTCTACGTCTAAAAAATTGGACCCCGAAATTTTTTCTATTTAAATGTCTCTATTGACTGGGCTAATTCGTTTTCGCTGGTTTTGGAATTTATTTGATTATTTATTTGTAAAATATTCTTTTTTTTTGCTTTCTTTGATTTCACAATTTTCGGAACGCAGGTATTGCATTTGTTCTCGTAGTTGATATTTCTCAAAGGGCGCGTACAATTGGTCGCATGATGTCTTCTTTCATAGAATTTTTCTTATGTGCTTGTCCATTTATACAATTTGATTTTGTCGAAATGTACCTGCTGTTCATTATTGTTTTCATGCAATTGTTCTCCACTAAAGTTATAAGTTTCTGATGATGATTTCAGAATTTGACGGGGAGCGTTATGCTTTGCTACTCTTTTACATTTTCAAGCAAACAAAAAATTTCAACTGTTAGTATATATCCTTATCAAGTAAGAAAATTATTTTCTACAAAGATGTCCTGTATGTGCGATTGATGGGATATCTGGCGTAAAAATAATTTCTTTGCAACAAAAGAATAAATTCAAGAATTACATGAGTAACTCGTTTAATTTCCATTCAATAATTCAAGCTTGTAAGTGGTGTAAGATATTTGTTAGTAACAAATTGATTCATCGTAATATGTAATTGAAAGTTTTATATGTTGATAATAAATATGATCAACTTTTAAATATATATTCGGTCCCGTTCTTTCGGTTCGAATCAAACCGGGAGGCCTATGCCAAAGCCACCGAAAGCGTCCTCAGGTTACGGATAGAGGGTCCCTGTGCCGAGGGTTTCTACTGAGTACGGTTAAAGAAGCTGATACGCAGTCACGGAAAATTGTCCAGGGATGGTCCTGAAGGAAAAACACCCAAGCTAATGAGTAAACAACCGTGCTAAAGCCAGTTGTGAATGCGGTTCAAAATGATCGAACGCGCAGAGCACCCGACAATGGTTCGGCAAGTATTGCCGATCGTCCTAGAGTTCGGGGTGCTGAATGAGATGAAGACTCAATGACGAACCGGCGAGAAAATTGACGTAAGAAATTGACAATCGATATCCGTTCACCTACCTTATTGCTCCGTGGACTCAGCTTTGCTCTAAGATTTTGTAATTTTATGATTCTTAGCAACGTGGCTATTCCTTTTGATTTCCAAATCCCTAATCAGCAATGATAGCACTTGAAGAAAACAAGGGGTAAAAAGAAATTTTGTAAAACTCCCAGAAGTGATTAGGGCATACAAAGAAATGAAATAGGTAAGGTTATACTGAGAATGATCAACTTTTTATTCTAATTTCCATTTCAGATGAATTATTTTTTGCTTTCCGTTTCATTCTATGCAGCGAACATTATTCAGGAAGGTTTATGGAAAGTGTTCCTTACAACATAGTGATGAATCCCGCACTTTTTATGCTTTTTGGGCAACAGCGGGAGAGTCGTTTTCTAAACATTTCGATAAGAAAATCATCTCCGGCTCGCGATGTGTACCCCTAGGCGCATAATGTACTATTTTTTATATTTTGCTTTTAAATAGGAAGTTAGGCTCCTAGTCGCAGTTATATTGTGAATTTTGAAAATTAGAATCAGCCTTACATGATTAATCGACATTTACATTTTTCGTTGGAGATTGATATTCCCTCATTTAGATTTTTTTTTAATTAGCTATTCTATTTATGGTGAAAATGCATGAATTTTATGGAGAATTAGTCTAGTTTTGGTAAAAATGTTTATTTGAAGTTGAACTATTCCGTTTTACATTCCCTTTTCATTGGTTCGAAAATTACTTCTTTATCTTCGGTTGTCAGCTGATCTATTTTAGTCACGAAGCATGTATTAGAAGGGCAAACCAAGCTTTTTGGTTGAAAATTACCCAGCTTTAGTTGTACATTCAACTATTTTCTTCGAAATTCAACCTACCGTTATAATAAAAAATTTATTCCTTTTTTTTGCAGATTCCACAATTTATTCTTAATTTGAATTTCTTTTTGCTGCAGACATGTCGAAACAATCATGGGCTCAAATTTAAATACTAATCGAGAGGATGGAATACGCAAGCTTAGCAGGAACGTGGTCAAGGTCCTAACAGAAATTTTTATAGAGCATGGAATTCTGGGCTATTACAGGCATAAAATATTTTCTATTTTGTTCTTACTAGAAATTCAATTTGAATAATTTTCTACGTATTTTAGTATCTTTAATCAATAATAATCAACTTTGAGGAAGTTTTCCTCCATTTTAAAATAATTATATAGTTGTAACTGCTCGTATTTCAAACTTCTTAGATGAAATTAGTATTAAAGACTTATTGAATTTTCCAGCATTATTGGAGCATGTTCTTGAAACCTCTTATCTGTATTTCTGAAATCAGATTAGGGAAATCTTCTGGAAATACAACCTTATTCCATCAACTTGAGTGCTATTTTCAGCTAGTGATCCATGAGGGAAACTTTTTTAACAAAATCGAAAGTGTAAATTTAATTGATCAATTATTGAATCTCAATCTCTCTGATCATGTCGCTAAACCTACTACTTCCTGACATGCGATGAATGAAATTCAATTTTTTCCAACCAATATTTTACAATAGGGTTGATTTCTCCAATTAATTTTATCTTATCTGATTATTCTAACTAATCTTATCATATAAACTAATTCTGCTAAATGAATATATTGTGATGTTTTGATGAAAGTTGCATTTTATTTTGAAGGATTGGAAAAATATTGATTTTTTATCCAGACCTTTCACCTTCCCTCAATGAAAACTTCAGGCTCTAATCCATCATCCGTCAAGGAAGATTTCTCATACTTATCGGAAAGCCCTTGCATAATAAAACTCGAAAGGAAAAAATGGGTACCATATCTTCACAAATAGCTTTGGCCTCCTCTTTTGCGATTGAATTTTTCCAGGAAAAACCTTATTCATAATTTTGAGAAATTCCATTTATTTTGAGGGGAAAGTTGCTTATACTTGATGATGTGTATATGAGACAACCTGAGCTGGCAAAAAATGTTAAAATTCTAAAATACAGAGAAAGAAAAGCCATCTGAAAAGAATAAAATGAATAATAGGTGAATGAATTATTTTGAATGAAACTATTGTGGTGTACATATTTCAGAGAATCAAAAACTTAACTCTAACATCCGTCCACACTTTTTACAGTATCATCCATCCATACCTTATTACTATGACCGTTTGCTCGCTCTCATTTGCCTTGCCTTCCTCGCTTCGCCTCGCATGCATTCTCCTACATTTCGCCAGCCTCGCATTGCCAAACTCTGCCTCCGCGGTTTCTACCAATTTCTTATCATTTATGCCTTATTTGCTATTACTTATCTACTATTCACATTATTTACATCTTCCTTACATCTACTTCTCCTCCTTCTTACACACCTATCTCCATTTCTCCTCCTCCTTCCTTTTCTTCTCCTCCATCTTACCCAACACTCCTTTCGCCCATGCAATCGCCTTTTTTTCCTCTTTTTCATGCACTAATAATACTATACTAATTCCACTCCCCTCCAACTCCTCGCATTCTTCCGACCAGTGTTCAACCTCCGCATACCCCTTTCCACTCGAAAATTTAAGTTGAGAACAAACATGTTCATTGACAACCA
Organism: Neuroterus valhalla; assembly: GCA_011762715.2. Taxonomy (NCBI): domain Eukaryota; kingdom Metazoa; phylum Arthropoda; class Insecta; order Hymenoptera; family Cynipidae; genus Neuroterus; species Neuroterus valhalla. Next base: position 9,195 of record WSXT02176912.1, on the reverse strand, counting down.
AGAAAGATAATTTACCCAGTTAAGTCAAGTAGGTCTAAAGTAGACCCTCACCTCGAAAAATAATCGAAATCGACAAAATGCTCCGTTTTGCTTCCATAAAATTAAACCAGACATAATATATCGTAACGCTTTCCGGAAACTTAGCTATTCTATGAAACTTTGAGGACATCAAGTTTATACATACTCAAGTTTATACATACATCAAAATCTGTGCAAAGTTTCAGATCGATGGACCGTCTAGTCTCTAAGACATTGTTTATCAAAGTCCGTCCAAAATTTCAGGAAAAAGTTTGAATGAGCATATGTTTGCAGGGGAAGTCGGAGTTGGTCAGACAGGCGAACAAAAGTGCGATAGAGTGTATGGAAAATCTCAAACAAATCAGTAAAAGCTGGGCGGGGAGGAGAGGAGAGAAACAGAGATCGCTGGCCTCAAAAAGATCGAGGAAGTCTGGAGCAAGATGATGAGTTTCTGTAAGTTGCATAAAAATATGTACATGTCATTCCGAGAATGACTTGATGATGCATGTTAAGCGCTGGACAAGTTCAAATTCGACCGGGATTCGAGATGAAGTTGTGAACTGTGCTACGAATTTTGTCTCTCCGATACGATTATGAGGATGAATAGGTAGGATAAGATGGCTACGGGACCGACAGTTCTTGTGAGTGATGCACTACAGGTATCCAGACAACAGAAGACGCCAGGACAACTCACGCTTTCACCTGAGGAAAGAGACAGATAGATACTACCGCAGGCTCTCCTGATCCCAGCACAAGAAGACCCGCGCTGGAAAAGATCAGGATCCGAGTTCAGGTACCTGTACCCGCAGCTACAAGCTTCATAATAGAGGAACCAACTACTCGAGAGAAAAGGGCGACAAAGAAGAAGGGGGCCAGAGACGGCCTCGATTCGAGGTTTTCTCAATAAAGCCATCCAAAGCGTCGAGCTACGCTTAGGTTCTTCGGAACATCAAGAGGGCGGTTGAGCCGGACATCCTTTGTGTCACCTCCACGTTACAGCGTTAATTTGGATATCAAATAGGCTCTTAAATGACAGTTCGGCAAAAACATAGAAAAGTGAGGTGGAAGTCAGTTTGACAAAAAGGGCATCAAGGGAAAACGTCGAAGCCTACGTCGAGTTGAATGAAGAGTTAGCCGCAAGATATAGATACGCGCTGGGCATCTCAGAGTTGGGTGGAAGTCCTGCCGCATGAGAAAGAATGCAGAGGTCATCCAGTGCTACTATTGTTAAGGATGTGATCATATAGCAGCAGCTTATCCTGGACCAGAAAGAAGGATGTGCTGTTGAAGGTGCATCATAGAAGGATGAAGGAGTTCGCGAGCACTCTGCTCTGTTACTTCTGCGCTGCGAAAAGCGAAGGTACCCAAACCGATCATCTTCGCGTACCGCAAGGTGCATGATGTTCAGAGAAGAGGCATATAAGGTAAAGTTCTAAAATTCTATACAGTGAACTCCTACAAGATGACGAAGGCCGTCCAGCCCGACGCGCGACTTATCGCGCTACTGACGTCGATGCGTACATCTTGGTGGGGGTGAAAATAAGGAGATAAAGGCAAGTAGCCAAAACAGCATGACGCTGAAGCACGGCGTTATTAGCCTCATTTCCACCTTTCAGACTCCCCCTCGCCAAAATCTAAGAAAAAGTCGAAAGATTTTGACCTGGGTAGTTGCGTGCTCTTTAAACAACTTGAATTAGACATTTGAATTGTACTAATTGCACTAAACAAACAAAATTTTCTCACAATTTTCAAACATTGCGCGGAAAAGATGTGAGCGTGCAGAGCATTCAGTTTGCAGCTAGTGCCAAATATTAAACAGAGATTTTTCTGAAATTGTATTCAACTATTATATGTTTCATCTCAATACGAGGGGTTCTGTAATGAATGCCTTTTGATGAATAAGTAATAAAAGTAATGAATGAGTTCCTATTTTGGGATATCTATAGATTTTGTCTAGAATATAAGTTGTATTTCAAGTGTAGGTTACCCTATATTGTTTATGTGACAAAAAAATATTATTTCTGTGTAGAAGCTCATATCTATGATTTGAGTTTGAGAATAATGTAAATTGAAGTTATTGCTATTTGAACTCTTTTAACATAGGAAACAATTCAAATGTCACTCAAAATAATGAGATAATATTGTTTTCAGTAATTCCCCCAATATGTAACATTTGTTCTCAAACTGAAAAATATGACAACAATCATTCAAGGGCAAAACATTTTAATGGAAATGACAATTGCTTATTAATTCGTTTATAACATTGTGAATAATTTTCTCCATGTCTCCAATAAATGTTGAATTGGTCTGGTCCGTATTACGCAAGCAGAACCAATAGCATAGTGTGCACGTGGCACGACTTTTGATGAGAACGCACACTGCAACATACCGCTTCCAGTGGTATTCTCAGCGCTGTTCGTTACGCGTTACTCTGAATCTCCCTATTTGCGAGTTCACACCGTGCCATAAAAGGTAATCAATATAGGGACTTTCTTTACATTTTCAAAAAAGGTCCCAAATAAACTAAAACAAATGTTCAAAAAAAAAAGAATTTCCCATCTTCTAGTATATGATTTTATTTAACAATATTACCCCAACCGAACGTTGGAGAATAAATCATGAAATTCTTTTAACTAGTTTAAAATCACACACGGAAATTTGCCCTAACTCGTCAACCGATAGAAAACTTTCTACATTTTTCCAGAAATAAATTTTCGAATAAGAAAATCGAAATGGAGTTATTGATAAATGATGGCTCAACAAATTTTTCACCAACCCGAAATATTTCGTGCAAATGTATTCTGCAACAAACATATCGAAAAATTAGAAGGATCGTAGATGAGAAAACTTCCCTGCGATCGTGAAACCACAACCCTTATTGACGAAAAATTCACCAAATATACCCTTGCAGAACTTCCACTTTCTAGGTGGTCTCAAAATGTCTCTTTGGACTCCCCACCAAACATATCAAAAAATTAAAAGAATCGTAGATGAGTATACTTTGCTGAGCTCGAAAAATCACTACCCTCAACAACGAAAAATCTACAAAAAATAACCTAACAAAATGTCCACTTTCTAGATGGTATCAAGATGCGTCTTTGGACTCCCCACCAAACATATCTAAAGATTAAGAGAGTCGTACATGAGTATACTTTCCTGAGCTCAAAAAACCACTACCTCCAACAACGAAAAACTCACCAAAAATGCCCTCACAAAGTGTTTACTTTTTAGATGGTCTCAAAATGGGTCTTTGGACTCTCCACTAAACATATCAAATGATAAGAAGATAGTAGATAAGGAAACTTTCCTGCGTATCGTGTCACCCAAGATAATGCTTTACGCGAATCAGTGTTATCTCCAGAGAATTTAAACCTTGTATTTTGTAATTTGTAATAACAAGACTCGTGGGCCTGTAGCTAGTTGGATGGTATAAATTCATTAATTTTTCCTGAAAAACCTAAATGTGAGCTATTTTTCAAGAGTCAATAAGGCAGTTTAGTTGGAAACAGGTACTTTGTTATCTTTGGTTCACCTTCCTTTTTCCTTCAGTTTTGTGGAAGCGTAAAGGTAAAAGGAGTTGACTGAGGATATGGAATATGTCATAGAGAGGAAAGGGCAATGGCCGTAAAGCTAAGATGTAGTGCGCTCGCCTGCATGACTTGAAATGGATTCGGTCTATAGAAAATCATGAGATATTGTTTGCTACAGTCGACTGGAGCAAGAAGATAAGATTTTTGTCTACTAATAACAGTACATAGATGTCAGTCCCCGCAATTGTTGCTAGATCCAAGTGCAAAAGTAGTTAGTACACAAATACAAGTAGCTGATGCAGATCATTTCTCAGCAAACTTTTTCCTAGGTAGTATAGTATATCTATTGCCTTTCAGAATACAATTTATATGGTGTGAATGATTGAGTTGTTGGACGAGAAAGGAATTTCATAGAAGTGTTAGGGAAGAAGATTGGTGTATGCAAGGGCTTGCCAGAGTTTAGTAATAAGGGGAATGAGGTAAATGTCAAAAATATAAAGATATTGTAGAACGGGGGTAAAGAGGTACAGAGACATCTGTCGGATGCAGTAGGCATTCACTGCAGTGGTAGTAGTCTTTGTTAACGGTACAAGAGTAGGCAGAGACTGAGGGTGACAACGAGAGCGCTGGGAGTGACGCAGATGGGAAAAAATCATTCTAGTCACCACTTTGCTTAGTGCCTAGTGGCGCGCGAAGGAAGCAAAAAAGGTTGGATAAGGTAAGCAGGGAAAATGAGAATACAAGAGATATCCCATTCGAGGAAAGCAATAGAAATGTAGGTCACCTACAAAAATGGGAAAGCAGCTGGACGAGAAGAAGATAGGGCTGTTGACACCGGAAATCACGGGTCTCCGGAAGAAAGAAAGGAGCATGAGAGAGGACGTAAGGGTTAGGAAAAAGGAATGGAAGATCTGTGGGAGGAAGTAAAAGGATTAGAGATAGTGGCCGTTATGGTAGGGAAAGGATAGAAGAAAGGATGAAACAGATGGAAGAGGATATCAGAGTATGCATGGAGAGGACAGGCAAAA